>CATKHJ010281869.1:0-24258 GCA_949750685.1 Vernicia montana | reverse complement strand
AAATTTCTTTATTGGATATAATTAACTATGTGATATTGATATTTAAGTTTTAACCATTAAACACAGTTTTGAAATTAAAAAAAATAAAATTATAAATAAAAAAATTTAGAATCAATAAATAATATTTCTGATAAGTTTTTTAAAAAATAAATATTATTAAACTTTAAATGAATATTTAAGAATATGATAAGAGTATAAAAATTACTTTAATAAAAAATTCAATAACTGAGCGTGTTCAGTAAAAATTTTAAGTTAAATATTTTAACTTACCATTTTAAGTAGTTTTTGACTTAATTGAAAATTTTAAATTGTGATCATTTTATGTTATCAAACCATCTTAAAACTAATAAGTGCTGAAAATATTAAATTAAGTAATAAATTGGGTTATCAAACACCCCTTTAGTGTATACACCCCCCGAGTGGAGCTAAATTTTTATCCAAATGCATAAATGACGTGTCTTGTAATTCTATCCCTCAAAACAATACTTCCGCCATTCCTTTTATTTATCATTTTAAAAAAATTGTTCTGTTTATGTTTTAAGCACATTTTTATAAGGGTGTTATTAAATACAATCTAAAATTCTTAAATATATATCACCTTATATATATTTTTCACTTATTAAATAACTATATTACTCATATAATTTTATAATTAAGTTTCAATAACATTAACTACTATTAATTATAAATTAATTTTTAGGAAAAATATATTTTTTTTTTCTTTTGTTCGTGTATAAATTTAAAAAGATATATAATTTTAATATTTATAGTACTAAAAGTTACAAAATTATTTAATAAATATAAAATTATACAACTAAAAAATTTTAAAATTATAATTCATAAACACAATATTAATACCATGATATAGTGAAAATGGAAAAAGTAAATGTGTATATAAAAGATATTTGTTGATAGTGGCGGATCTCATAAGTTTAGGGGGTGACATTATTATTATTATTATTTAAATCTTAGGGGCGGAAGTTATTTTTCAAAATATTTAAATTACTTTTCAATGTATATTAATTTTTTTTTAAAACTCTTGGGGGCGACTGTCATCTCGTCCTCAGGAATCCACTCACAGTTTGTTGAATATTTATTATGAATTAAAAATAATAGAACAAAAAAGTGTAAAAATGAGATGAAAATTTAACATTGTTATTTCATTAAATAAAAAAAAAAGAGTGGAGTGTATTTAACAATTTCTTTTTATAAAAAGGGTAATTTAATTATATAATATAATCTTTATATAGGAATACTTTTGAAACCCTACTAATTGGATTCTTATTGAGAGGTTATAATTTAATAGAAGTATAGTACAAATTTTTTTTTTCTAGTATAAATTAAATATCCAAAAACAACATTCTTAATAATAAAACTGATTAAAAAATAATAAAGGATTGACATATTATATAAATCTTAAGGATGTTGAGAACAAGACGGTAAGTCTTTTAGGTTTGGATGGTGATGTGTTCAAGGCCTACAAGGTGTATAATAGCATCTGGAAGCTGACACCAAAGGGCCAAGGCAACTTGGCTAAATTAATTCTTGAATATGAGAAGCTGAATGAGAATGTTCCTGCTCCTGATATTTACATGGGATTTTAAAATTAGGATCACTAATGATATTGATCAAGCAATCACCAAGGCATAATATTTATATAATTGAAGCCTAAGAGCTTTATATATATCCTTTCTAATAATTAAATAAAGTTTCTGGCTCGATCGTCTTGCATGCATGTATGATATATTTATAATTAAAGCTTAATTAAGAGCCACCTACCTTATTATTAATTTGTAATATGAGATCATTGTGTGTGAGAGTAATTAATTAGCGTTTGTAATAATTTGTAATTTGTGTGATGTTCTAATTGAATAAAATGGAAGCACTAGCTTTCATCTGTTTCCTTATTTCTTGTTTTATCATCTTTAATTGCTGCAATTGTATGAGTGTACCTTAATGCTGTATATATGGATAAAAAATAATCACATATTTAACAGGAAAAATAATAAAAGGTAAATTTCTAAAATTTCAATGCATAAAATTAATATACTATTTTATCGATATATATTGTTTTACATTTGGTTAGTTTACTCCCAAATTCTAAGGATACAACCCACGACAAATTTTTCCAAAATTAAAAAATTTAGGTTTAATTTATCCAAAATCTTTCTCGATTATTTTAAGAGAAAGTATACCAAAATCCAATCGTCAAGCCATTTTAAATAATCGTGCTTGTTCAAAAACATAAAAATGATTGATTTTTGGCTTAATAGTCACCAAACATATCACGTTTCCCGCCAATTTATCAATCTAATGCTTTATCGATACGATTGAAGAATATTAAAAGAAATTTAAGCAATTTTATTGTACTTTTTGATACACTTTTATTTTTAAATTAAAATATACTATTTTTAATTATGAATGAAAATTCATGGTATTCCTAAAAAAAAAATTAAATTCAATCGTCCACCAGACTAAGGAAACTAAAAAAAATGATAAAATCCAACGTTAGATTAATAATCCAAACCAATTAGAATTATGATTTCTTTGTTTTTCCTTAATTATTTAGGGGCCTCATGGAGTGATAGAGCAGCAAGCCGATATAAAAAATAAAAAATTAAAATTAAATAATAGAAGAAATTAAATTATTAAAATAATAATACGAATAATTAGTCTATCACTATAACTTTTAAAAAGATTAATTTTTATTCTTTTTATATGATAATTTTGTTATCTTTATATATAGTGACAGCTAGATATTGTTACTTGAAAAATATATGTGAATTGAGAGTGAGATTTGATAAAATCATTTAATTTAGATGTAATATCTCAAATTTAATTTAATAAAATAGATTGAAAGTAAGAATAAATTTAATATAACATATAAAAATTAACTCATTATATTATTTCAACACTAAAAATATCAATATTCCGCTAGCAGATGAATCAAATTATAATGTCTTTCATAAAATACCTTAGGATATAATTTCATCACCAAAAATACTCAATTTTGAGCCAATGAAAATGGAAAGAATAGTTATGCAATTGCAAAGGAATTAATTACTTCTTCATTTATTTCAATCTCAAAAAATAAATAATAAATAAATAAAAAAAATACTTAGTTATTCAATTACTTGTAGTCAAATCATAAACAATAGGTGGCTTTTGTCTATTTTTTAATGATGTTAAATGCGTAAGTTTAGTTGGGATGTTTGGTGCATTTCCGAAAACCCATCCTACTATTTTATTAATTTTTTTTTTTATTAATTGGCCTGTAAATATAATTGTTAAACAACTTTTCTCATTTTGTCCCATCAACATTAATTTATTATTATTATTATTTTATAAAAACATTTATCACCAAACATATGAAAAATTATGACATTTACATTTTTATATTTTAAACACCTGATATTCGTAATGTTAGATATTACGTGTTACAAAAAAAAAAAAAAATATTAGTGGATACATCGATCGAGAATCAGATTCGAATTAAAATAAAATTAATCTCGTGGATATATATAATCACAAATTTACGTACCAATAATTTATCATTAGAAATAATATCAGGCTGAGTTCAAACTTTATCATTTACCCAAAAATGAATAATGTTGATTTTCAATTATATTGTCACAAATACGTATAACCTGTATACATCCAGTCAAGCTTAATTGTATAAACTTATGATCAAACGGAACATTTAAATAGAGATTAGTTTAATTATATATAATAATTTATAAGCTTACAATCAAGATGTGTTTTTCTCCTATATTTTGATGAACAAGCTTCATTATCTATATGGGACATTGCAATCTCTAAATCTCATGCGTACATCAGTTATATATATATATATATATATATATATATATATATATATATATATATATATATATATATATATATTGATGAGGATAAAAAATGACCTTAAATAGGCATAGGACATTCATACATATGGGTGTTTAACATTCCCTATAAAAAGTAATGGAAAGGTAAAGAGAAAGGATTCTGACTCATATATATATATATATATATATATATATTGATGATGATAAAAAATGACCTCAAATAGGTATAGGACATGCATACATAGGGGTGTTTAACATTCCCTATAAAAGGTAATAGAAAGATAAAGAGAAAGGATTCTGACTCATTTTTTTCTCTCTCTTCTCCAGACTCTCTCACTGACTTGGGCATCGAAGGTTCCCTGGGAGTTAGTTTTCGGGAGCCATTGATTATTTTTTTCTTTGTTCACAAGTCCTACCTCCTAACCGGATTTTCTATTAATAGTACCAGGTGATTTTATGAGAGAGAAAATGAGGGAGGAGAGAGAAAAGGGGCTGCAATTATCGGTTCCTCCATTTTCGGCGAACCCCAGTTGACTCCGCCCATGCCACCTGGAAGCCCAGTTGCCGGCGACTCCAGGAAAGGTGGAATCGGTGCAAACTGCAGACGGACGGCGGTGCAATCGTCGCCCAAAACTTTTTGGCCATTGAGATTTCAAATGCAAATTCCAGCCACTTTCGACGTCGGCTTCAGGTGATTTCGGTGCCGTTGAAACCATCTCCTCCCCAACTTCATTTCGGTACCAACCATGCCGCTAAAGCTTCACCGGAGAGGGAGATTGGCAAATCCTCTATCGAAACTTTGTATGCCATTTCCGGCCAAACGATGGCGATCCAGAGCGAGTGGCCCATATTTTTGAATTCGTGGCGTTGAGACGAAACTGGAGGTATCTTCCCCGTCTCCATATGCTGCTCCGGTGAGACTCCGGTCACCGGCCGGCCCCACGAGCAGGCGAAGCTCCGAAAAGGCAAAAATTTGCATTTTACGCGTGGATCGTGAATCCGAAGTCAGTTTATCGAAACTCCATCTCAAATTTGCGTTGAGTCATCACAAATCAGTTGATCAAATTGTAAAAAAATAGCTTATTTAGCTTCACAGTGTATTTTATGATCCATAATTTTTCAAATTAATTTTTGAAGCTGTCAACACTATTACAGATAAGTTTTCAATACTTTTTTATATTTTAAATTCAATTTTGTAGTATTATTTGTTGAAATAAAATGCAAATAAATAAATAATGAAAGCCTTCGATCAACGAGGCATCATAGACCTTTACTCAAGACATATTTCATTAAAGACCTTTAAACGAGACACATTATTATTACTGTATAAATTCTATATGTAAAACATGATTTCTCAATTCTGATTGATGAAGACTAGAGACCAGAGGCGAAGGTGGCAAAACCCAAAAGGTCTATGGTCGAAGACCAGAGACGAAGGCCGAAGGTCGAAAATCAAGACGAAGGTCGAAGGTCGAAGGTGGCGAAGCCCAAAAGGTCGAAACCCAAAGGATGAAGGTCGAATGAAGAAGTCCAAGGGGCGAAGCCCAAAAGACAAAGGGCGAAGGTCGAAGGGCAAAGGCAGAAGGCGAATTGCCTAATCCAGATATGTTTATATTTTTCATGCTTTAATTTAAATTTCACAATATTAATTGCTTAAATAAAATGCAAATATATGCATATTTTTGGCATGAATAAATTATCTGCAATGATCATGCAGTATAAAATGCTATGCCATATTTAAGAATGACATGCATGTTTAATTGTGCATCTAAATGCCATTTTACATGTAATTTATTGCTTAAAAATCGATATTTACATCAAAGGCAGATTAATCTCCTAAAATAGATTCTAAGTGAATCTATTATTTTCTGCAGGGGAGTAAGAGTCCCTCAAAATGAATAAATTACTTAAATGAATTAATTTCAGCTCACAGCATGCTCTATTTGCAAAAAAATGCCACTAAATTACTCTTTATTGAGCATAAAATAATTAAAATCTACTTGGACTTTACATGAATTCATGGTATACATGAATATTTTTCTGAAAAATATTGCCATACAGTCAGAATGAGTATCTTGCATGAATTTGTAATTCACAAATCACACATATTATATTTTATTTGCAAATATGCTTGTATAATCTCTGTTTGTGACAGGAAAGATTACAAAATTTGTCATCCGACACAAATAACAATGTTCAACTTGGCAAAAAGCATCGAGCATAGCAATGCCCAACTCAACAAAAAAAAAATTCAAATAATTCAAACCAGTTTACGAGCTGCGTACAATAAAGAAGTTGTTGGGATAAGCTCAAAAGAGGAAAGTAGAGGCAACAGGTCAATTGCAACGAGTACTCCAGGCTAAATCCCTACAGGCAAAGCTCTCCATAATAGAGAAGAAAAGCCTTGGTAAATCAAGGCAGAAGCCTTAATAAATCAAGGCAGAAGCCTTGATAAATCAAGGCAGAAGACCTAGTGAATCTAGGCGAACGCCCTAGTGAACTCTAGGCAAAAGACCGCGAGGCAAATCTATGTTGAGAGAATAAAAGCCCTAGTGAATCTAGGCAAAAGACCTGGTGAATTCAAGTGAAAAGACCTAGAGAACTCTAGGCAAGAGATCAAGTTCAAATATCAACCAACAAAAGAAGAAAATAAAGAGCCAAGAAACTCATACTTTGTCAAAGAAGCTACAAAGGGAAAAAGTTCCCTCTTCGTGGGGGGAAAGAGAAATAACTCACAAAAGCAACTATTAAGCTCTCCATAGAAGCTACTCAACTACATAACAGTTTGACAAAAAAATAAACAAGACAAAGTGCTCAAAAACTATGCAAGGCATGCAAACAAATGAAATTGTCTGAAGACAAGTCATTTCATTTTAGCAAGTAATATTGTAATTGTATAAAGTGTATAATCATTTAAATGTACTTGTAAAAGAAAATCCTGTATTTTATAAAGGATTATAAAAAAAGTGAAAAGAAAAGAAAAGAAATCACTTAAGTCCTATTGAGACTAGCTCAAAAAATGAATGTGCAGGCGAAGAGCTAGATATAACGAGTAGTCCAGGCGAAAGTCCAATAGGCAAAAAACCTTGTTAAAACAAGGCACCAAAGACCTAGCGAACGTTAGGCATATTATTATCATAGAAGACCTATAAGGAGACATATATTTCTGAAGACCTCCCAGTAAGGTGGATTTCTAAAGTTCTCAAGAAGTCGAGGCGAATTATTATCCAAGTCCTCATCTGGCGAGACAGATATATGAAGACCTCCTGATAAGGTGGATTTCTAAAGTCCTCGAGAAGTCGAGGCACATTATATGAAGTCCTCGAGAAGTCGAGGCATATGATAGAAGACCTCCATATGAGGTGGATTTCTATAAGTCCTCGAGAAGTCGAGTCCATCAATGAAGCAGGTTTTCTTGAAGTCCTCTATTGATGAGGCTGGACTTCTAAAATCCTTGAGAAGTCGAGGCACATTATATGAAGTCCTCAAGAAGTCGAGGCACATTATATGAAGTCCTCGAGAAGTCGAAGCAGAATTATTATCCAAGTCCTCATCTGGCGAGGTAGATATATGAAGACCTCCAGGTGAGGTAGATTTCTAAAGTCCTCGAGAAGTCGAGGCATATTATTATATAAGTCCTGGAGAAGTCAAGGAAAATTATTATTTAAATCCTCATCTGGCGAGGCAGATATATGAAGACCTCCAGTTGAGGTGGATTTTTAAAGTCCTTGAGAAGTCGAGGCAGATATATTGAGTCCTCCTGGTGAGTCGGACTTCTCAGTCCTCGATTAGTGAGGCATATTATCTAAAGTCCTCCGTGAGTGGGGCATGGATTTCTAAGACCTTGAAAGACAATGCAATTATCATTATTACATAAGTTCTTAATTGAGGGGGCGAAGTGGATCTCTAAAAATCTTCGAGAAGTCGAGGCAAATTAATATAAAAGTCTTCTATCAATGAGGCAGGTTTTCTATAAGTCTTTTATAGGCGAGACCTATTTTCTCTAAGTCCTCGGTCAGAGAGGCAAGTTATCAGATGAAGACCTAGATAAGCGAGGTGAATTTCTAAGTCCTCCATGAGCGAGACATGGTTTATCCAAAAGTCCTCCCAGAGAGGAAAAATAACCTCTTAAGATTAACTAAAAGATCGACGAGGCAACTCCTTACATGAAAGGGAAAAGGCTAAACTGAGTCCAAGCGAAAGTCTAAAAGGCACTAAAGACCTAGTTCGGCTAGGCAAAAACTTTCTATCAATGAGGTAGATTATATAAGTCATTGGTCAGCGAGGCATATCAGAAGATTTCTTAAGTCCTCAATGAGTGAGGCAAGATCTATCTAAAGCCATCTATTGGCGAGGCATCAAAGACCTTGATTGATAAGATGGATCTCTAAAGTTTTCGGTCAGCGAGGCAGATTATTTGAAGAAAATTTACAAAAACCTTGACAGATGGGGCAAATTATCTAAGTCCTCGATCAACGAGGCATACTATCCGAAGAACTCTATCAAGTAATAGGGGGGCTTCACCAATTATTTAAGCCCAGTTAGCCAAGCCTATTAGGTGAAGACCTCTGATGGTGAAGCTTAACAGGTGAAGACCTCTTGTGGTGAAGCTTATCAGGCGAAGACCTCTGATAACAAAAATCTAAAGCCTTTGGCAAAGCGAAGCTCTAAAAGTCTTTGGCAAACGAACCAGCTTATTTGAAGATCTTTGTCAGCAAATTGATGAAGCAGTTTATTTGTAGATATCCTTCAGCGAAGTGAAGCTTTAAGGTCCTCGATCAGCGAGGCATATGATATTATTTTATTACTTAAGCCTTCGACTGACGAAGCATTTCATCCAAAGACCTACCTTCGGTTGACGAAGCAGTCTATCTGGAGACCTCTCAGTTAGGCATGTTATTTACTAAGACCTTCCTCAAGAAGGCATATTATATGAAAAATGGAAGACTTAAAGACTTGAAGTTATATGGAATCTATAAGTCCACGTATCGTGGCATCGAAGACCTGAAGCCATTAAAGACCATAAGACCACATTATGATGTGGCAATCATACAACTTGCATCTCTGTTCAAGACATCGAGCTGCCTTCATATTGAGCTCCTAAGCTCGCCTTATCATTCAAGCACCCAGCTGCCTTCAGACCGAGCTCCTAAGCTCGCATTATCATTTAAGCACCCAACTGCCTTTAGATCGAGCTCCTAAGCTCGCGTTATCATTCAAGCACCTAGATGCCTTCAGACCGAGCTCTTAAGCTAGCCTTATCATTCAAGCACCCAACTGCCTTCAGACCGAGCTCCTAAGCTCGCGTTATCATTTAGGCACCCAGCTGCCTTCAGACCGAGCTCCTAAGCTTGCGTTATCATTCAGGCACCCATCTGCCTTCAGACTGAGCTCCTAAGTTCGTGTTATCATTCAGGCACCCAGCTGCCTTCAGACCGAGCTCCTAAGCTCGCGTTATCATTCAGGCACCCAGCTGCCTTCATACCGAGCTCCTAAGCTCGCCTTATCATTTAGATACCCAGCTGCTTTCAGACCGAGCTCCTAAGCTCGCGTTATCATTCAGGCACCCAGCTGCCTTCAGATCGAGCTTCTCAGCTCGCATTATCACTCAGGCACCTAGTTGCCTCCAGATTGAGCTCTTCAACAGTTGCCATCATATCGAGCTCATGCGTTCGTCTACTCATTCAAGCATCTAACAGCTTTCATGTCAAAGCTCGCTGGATGCAGTCAAATTGACAATTTCATCTACAATACAGATGAATCACAAGCAACGAACTACTTTCTTAGCCTTCTATTTCGATACACTCGATCAGATTAGGGAGTGGGGAGATTCTGATGAGGACTAAAAATGACCTCAAATAAGCATAGGATACGCGTCCATAGGGGTGCCTACCCTTTCTTATATAAGGTAATAGAAAGGTAAAGAGAAAAAATCCTGACTCATTTTTCTCTCACTCCTCTCCAAACTCTCTCACTGACTTAGGTATCGGAGATTCCCCTATTAGCTCTCAGGAGCCATTGATTCTTTTTTTCTCTATTCACAGGTTCTACCCCTTAACCGGGCCCTCTATCAACAGTACCGGTGATATTATTGTTATTATATCCCATATATACTTATTTCGTTCATGTATTTTTTTTTTAATTTTATTCATATATAATTCGCTTTCACTTTTTTCTTTTTTTCCTAATGCATATATATATAATAGCCAATCTTATTAGTTAAGGATCAAGACTGGGGCAAATCCAAAATTTTGGATATTTTATTTGGTTTCGCTGAATTTTAGTGCTATGTTTTGGACTTCCATTCAATTGAATGGTTAATAGTTTGTCTTATACTGGAGTCTTTGATTGTATTTTACCGCTACTTTTCTGATGAAATCTGTTATATCATATGTAAAATAACTTCTTCTTGCTTGTCTTTATAATTCTAAACTACCAACCAACTGTTTTGATTTTTAGAGTAGAAAATATACATACTGTTCACTACATAACGTTTTATATTGAAGCTCAAACTTCAGCAAAATATATAACTCATGTATAACACAGGCCACAAGATTTATATTTGACAAGTACTAATTTCTTAATACTTAATACCCATAGTAGGCCAATTATGTGTGGTCTGGTTAGTCTTCTCATTTCCTTTAAGAGTGTGAGAAGTGAAAAATTTTAGATTCGAGTCTTCTAAATCACAAAAAATTATCACCAATTTTATGAGAAATGTTAAAGGAGAGGACTACCTTTTCTGTTGTGTAGTTTATAATATTATTTCGACCAATTAAACCTCCCTAGTATAAAAAGAAAAAAAAAAAATACTCATATTAGGATTTTAATTTCTTTCATTTCCAATTTTTTCCACAATATCATGCCTTGGCAAGGTGAGCATCAACATCCTTGACAACATTTCCAATTTATTTGGGGGTTGATCATCAGCCTTTAGTTTCTCATATTCAATAGTTATTTTTACCAATCCTCCGGTTGCCTCATCAGTACCCTTAGGAATTGTCTGTAAAGTAGCCTTATAACTCTTGTGCTGCTCCAATACATGTCCTTCCACTGCAGTAAATATTATTGCCTCATCAGTCTCTACCTTCTCCTTGAAAACCTCAGGATTCACATTTGTGTAGTTTAATATACAAGAACTGATCATTAATTACCATGTTACTAAAACTCAATTTTTTTTGATTTATAATTAACTATGCTAATGTAGTGGAACCTTTGCATCATAAATTAACATAATTACATATCAATTTTTTATTTTGGTGCATTAATTAGGCTATTAGAATTTTAGGCTCTAATCTCTTATATGAAGATCAATTAAAGATATATTTTTTCGCTTATTTCTTGTATTACGAGATAAATAATTGATTATTAGAATATTAAATCAAATAGTATTAAAAATTAAAAATTATATATATATATATATATTATTTTTTTTAAAATAAAACGATGACTCTTGATTTTCTATTCTATAAGGGTTTTTTTTTTTTTTTTTTTTTTTTTTTTTAAATGTTCCTATTCTATAAGTTAGACACTTGATTTTCTATTCTATAAGGTAGACACTTTTACCAGATGTGAGGCTTGAACTAAAAATTCGTTTGGTTGAGAAAAAAAAAAAAAAACAATTAAAGAAAAAAAGTTTGTGTCGGACGTTTGGTTGTTTACTATTTATATTTGCCAACAAAATATATAAGATATGGTTGAAAATAATTAAAGAGCCAAAAAAAAAAAAAATTAAACTGAAAGTCAACAATTGTTGGTTATATATATTATTTTGTTTTCAATGCAATTATAGATTATATAGTATATAATTTATTTTTTAGTATTAAATATTCATCTATATTGATTAATTTAATCCACAGTCAGTATCAAAATAAATAAATAAATAACCATTAATTTAATTCATTATCAATATTAAAATCGAAAATAAAACCTTATCTTGGATTTGGCAAATCTCAGTATAATTGACAGCCCAAGCATCACCTCTTTCACATGTCACCTTAATTAATTTTTCCATATATGATATATCAACTTATACACTCAATAATTTTCCACAAATTTAACAAAAATATACGTATTCACGTAAAATTAGACATATTTGTGAACCGGACCATAAATTTCAATTAGTAAAGAAAATTACGGATCGGCCAAGTCGAATTTTTAAAAAATTAAATATTTTTCAAATCCAAATCTAAATCATGAACAGTTCTACGCAAAATTCATATGAATAAACTTTTTATGGTCTCCCCACTTATTATAGTACTTTTGGTGTAATTGTCTTTTTATATATATGCACCATATTAATTACATATTGATATTTTAAAATTTTATTATAAATATATCAATTGTTTTGCTTACTATTTCAAAACTATATATTTCATTCATTCCTTTTTATTTATTTTTTTAAAAAAAAATTATTTTGTTTCAATTTATTTATCGTTTTAAAAAAATTGAGAAAGCATTAATTATTATTTTTTAGTTAATTTTATTCTTATCTTTGTTACTTATATTAAAAGCTTAATAATTTCGCACATTTTTATAATAGTGTGATTAATATGGGTGTATTGAATTAGGAGAATTAAAGACTTTTATGGACTTAAAAAGTCAGGAGGTATTCAATAATGACTTTTAAAGACTCTATAAAAGTCAAGAGATATTCAATAATAACTTTTAAAAACTTTAAAAAAGTCTATAGAAATCAGGGGGTATTCAATTGCAACTTTTATGAAGTCTATAAAAGTTAACAGGTATTCAAAAAGTCATTGATTTTTATAAATAATAGACTTTTGTATACTTTTATTGACTTTTTATATATATTATGAATAAAAAATCTCCACAATTCTCTTTCACTTCCCCTCAAGATTTCAGCCGACTTTTTTTTAAAGCCACATACAAAAAATAAAATAAAATATTTCACAACCTTCAAAAAAAAATACAAACATAATTAATTATTAATTAAATTAACCATTATAGATAGTTTAATACAAACATAATTTTTAAAAAGTTTAAAATGTTCTATTTTTTCTTCTTTAAAATAGAATATGTAATTTATATACATAAAAAATTATATAGAATTATCATATAAATTTTAAATTAATTATTTTTAATTGACTAATCATATGCAGTGTGTTTGTTTTTTTTTATTATCATTAATGTAGCTTTATTTTTTTTATAATTGCAATAAAAGATTTGTTTTATTTCAAATCTCACATTTTAATTTTTTTTATTTGAACTTTTTAATGTCAATAATATTTCATATAACATTAAGAAGTTAAAATAACCTAAAAATAAGAATTATTATAATGTGATATATAAGCACATATTCAGATAATGCAATCAAATAATAAATTTTCTAATATCTATGACTTTAAGTCATGCTCGATGAGTGAATATTTGGAATAATCATTCTGATGAGATTTTGTCTATTTTACAAAGTGACAAAGAAGGTGTGAGCTGGCCAATTAGAGTTCCTATGCAGATGAAAGTTAATGGCAGTTGAGTGTTCTTATGTTTTTCTGGGTATTTTCCTTTCTTTGTAGCTAAAAAAAAAAACAATCTTATTAATTAATTATTTAACAATTTTACTTAATAAAATAGATATTAGAAATCAATGAAAATTTATTAATATCTATAAATGTCTATCAATGTCTATAAAAAATTTTTAAAATAAAGTTTTTAAAAGTCATTTATAACTTTATAAACTCCACATAAATCATTAAAAATTCATAAATTCTACAAAAGTCATTCACTTAAAAAAAAAATTATAAAAATTTTAATTGAATACACCCTATCAATATATTTCAGAATTCCTCTAATTGATAGATAGATAAAATAAAATAATAAAAATAAAAATATATTTATTTAACATGTCGATAACACCCTCGTTTCATCATCTCCGCAACTGTAAAACCCTGAAAACACTTGTTCATATTTTTTCTCACTCCTAGGGTTTCTCCAGAAAACTCGAACATGGCTACTCACCTCTTGGCTCGCTCTCTCCTCTGCAAACCCACAACCACCGCCACCACCAGAACTCTAATCATTTCCCTTCTCTCTCGCTCTCTCTCTTCCCTCCCTACACCCCCTTCAGCCTCTCGTTCTTTCTCTCTCCTCCGTTCTCTCCGCCCCCTCTCCGCCGCTGCCAACTTCGCTCCCTCAAATGTTTCCCGGGCTCTCACTATCCGGTCCTTCGCCACCCGTAAGGCGACGTCCTCGCTTAACGATCAGAGCCCTAATTGGTCTAATAGGCCTCCCAAAGAGACGATCTTGCTCGATGGATGCGATTTTGAACACTGGCTTGTGGTTATGGAAAAACCAGAGGGTGATCCTACCAGGGATGAGATTATTGATAGCTATATCAAAACTCTAGCTATGGTTGTTGGCAGGCATAGTTTTATTTCCCAAAATTTTAATGAATTGTTTGTGGGCTTTTATTTTCTTTGTGAATTTGGTATTTTGGATTGATTTGCGGTGAAAAGAATGATGTGCTCTCTTCGAATTAAAATAATTTAGGGTCAACTTTAATCGATATGATATTGTGATTCTTTGAATATGAACGTGGTACAAATTTCTATCTCTTTGTTTACTTGGAATCAGTTGGGTAGAATTGGACAAGTCCATTTAGCTCACTTTGAGTAGTAGCCTTACTACTAAGTTTACAGTTGATGTGCTTTAGAATATCATTTGGTTTGAAGGTTCCTGTTTGAGTTGACTAATGAATCTTCTGATCATAGTCCCTGTATACAGTTTTGGTGAAAGAGTAATTGTTGCATATCATCTTTGTAGTCCTTGTAGGTTCAAGCAATCTCAATTAGGTGCTTGGGATCCCTTTTTGGCTCTTTTTTTTATATTATTTTTTCAAAAACTTAATATAGGCATGCTTTGGTTGGTCATGGAAACTGTAGGGTTTTATTTTTATTTTTTTTACCTTTGTAGTTTACTTGCTTCTAGTTTTGACCTTCTTGCTATGCGCATCTTGGTTACTAATGCTAATATCTCCATTTTTTTTTTATGTAATTCGTGCATTTTTTGTTTTTTGTTTTTAATGTAATTCTTGGATTTGAATGATAGTGAGCAAGAAGCAAGGATGAAGATCTACTCAGTTTCAACTAGATGCTACTATGCTTTTGGAGCACTTGTGTCTGAAGAGCTCTCCTACAAGATCAAAGGTATATCTAGTTTCCAAGTGCATATTTTATGCTATTACTGTTGTAATGGCGGTTGGATCTTTGATAGATGTGTTGTGTGCTTTTTCTCGCATCCTCTCAGAGTTGCCCAGGGTTCGTTGGGTTCTTCCGGATTCATACTTGGATGTGAAGAACAAAGATTATGGAGGTGAGGTGTTTTCTTTTATTTGTTGGTATTAACATGTTTGCTCGAACCCATTTATGTTGCTGCATGATCTAGAGCAATTATGAATCTAGGAATTGAAGATGTCAAGTGCATATTATCTTAATTTCTTTTTTTCCTGGTTTTAGGAGGCATTTATTGTTGTGTGATCCAATGAAACTGGTTTTCATATTTTTCAATTTTCATCTTTAATAATATTCTCTATTTTAACAGCAATGGGGGAGTATTTTATTACTCATTTGGTTTTGCTGATATTCTAAAATTGTCTGATAAGATCATTAGGCAAATATAATATTGTCAAAACCTTTTCAAAGATGTGGAAGAGTAAAGCCAGTAAAATAGGGAACACTTTGTGAATATTTCTTTTATTAGAATATCAGTATTTGAGCATTGGATCTTGGTTGAGTTGTTTATTTAACTCAATGCTTGGTTCTGGATGCAGCACATGATATTAAATAATTTCTGTTACTGTGTCAAATAACTTCATTCCTCACTTGCCTTAAATTCATTGCTCTTGTACAAGGCATAAACCATGTCATGAAGTTGCTTGTTTTTTGCTTTTAGCTTATAGATTCATTGAGCATTGGCTACAATTTTTTCACCATAGGTGTTTTGCCAATTATTTTTCTGGTGTTGTGCCTTGCTGAAATGCTTTAAATAATGATTAGGGAAATTAACTTTAGTTGTACCTTGTACTTGGTATGAGCTTTATGGTGTGTATCTATTTGTCACAGGTGAACCATTTATCAATGGGCAAGCGGTTCCCTATGATCCAAAGTACCATGAGGAATGGATAAAGAACAATGCCAGAGCAACCGAGAGAAATAGGCGCAATGATAGACCTCGAAACTTTGATAGGTCAAGAAACTATGAAAGGAGGAGGGAAAACATGCAAAACCAAGATTTCCAGAACACAAGGGCAACTCCAATGAGTAACCAGGGCATGAACAACATGAGTGGACCACCGAACATGGGAAGCTCACCACCAAATATGGGAAGAATGCCACCGAACAACATGGGAGGCATACCACCAAACAACATGGGAGGGGTGCCCCCAAATTCAGGATGGTCCAATAACATGCCAGGGAACATGCAGCAGAACTTCCAGAATGGGCCCAACAATGGAGGTGTGCCTTACCAAGGTGCACCATCGAACTACCAGAACAACTACAACAGGGATGGAAGCATGCCTGGTAGGTCTCAAATAATTCCAGGAGACACTAGGCACGCTGTGTAGATATGCAAGGAGGATTTTTTGGTTATCTTTAAAGGCTAATGGGCTTAATGTTCAGTTCTGTGATGATGTTTACTTACCAATGCCGTCATGGTTTGCGTGGTGCTTACTTGTGTTGGATATTTAATTGGTTGTGGTTACAATTTTAAAATTAGAATTCAATTTGTAGTCTTATGCAATATGCCTATTAGGTTAGCTTTAAAGGAGAAAGACTTTGAGTTACATCTCTACCACAGAACAGCCTTTATTCAATCTTTGTTGTCTCCAAATCATGTAATTTATTATGCTAAGTATTAAAATTGGTATAGTTGGAAATTTTTAAGGTCTGGTACCTGGAGAAGTGTTATCAGCCATTTTGATACTACTTATGAGAAATGAGTTTCTGTATGTAGATTATGGTATTGTGTTCTATATATTGGGTGATGTGATGTGTGATAAATTCATGGTGTGGAATGGCTTTTAATTTTATAGAAAGTGATTCGGTATTTGTATAACCTAAGAAAGCATCATCCATTCTCCTCTTTTCTGTTGTACTTTTAGGTAAAAGACATGGACCGAATAAAGTTGTTTGTCAGGTGAATTCTGCTATTATTGAATTTGACTACTGGGTTGCTTATCAAGGCTAGCAATGGGTTTAACAAGGGGTGTGGCCGTGTGGGTAGCAGTTTTTGACAAACCTGATTCTTTACATTGAAGGGTTTTTTTTTTTTGGCTTTATATATTTTAGGTATAGATAGAAAAAGATGAATCAAGTGTATTATGTAAACAAATTCTGATGTCATTTTGTACCTTTTCTTCTAAGAGAACTGAAATGCCATTGAACTGAAAAAGAATCACAACTGCCTTGTAACTGTTGAGAAATGATAAAGAATGGTGTTTTGCAATATAGTATTACTCTTTAGAAATGAAGTATTGATTTTTGCATTATGGTTTAGGGTCTTGTGATTGAGAGGGAAGATAGCCAATTAAAATGAACTTTTATGTCAAAGTTATTGTTAAAATAAGGTTTATCTCATTGGGTGATAAAAAATATATTTTTTTTTAATTTAAAATAATTATATTGTACAAAACTGAAGGGTTTTTTTTTTTTTTTTTTAAATTTTAAACACGAAATTTTATATATTAAAATATAAAAAGAGGAATCGAATTATAAGTCCTATACACCTGAGAATAAGACATTGTTTTGTTTACTTGTAGATTGATTGTTTGATCGCATGTAGATTAATTGTATGATGTGAATACCAATGAAGATTGTTTGATGTAAATATTGTTTAAAAAAATAATGACGGATCCACTTGGAAAAATAGAAAAATTAATAATAATTCTCTTGATCACTTGGATTGGTTATGAATAGGTAAGAAGCACTTAGAAGAGAGATTTCAACAAGAGCAAAAGGGTATCAAATAATTAAATGGCTGACACTTTGTATTTATAGTATGCATAAAAGAGCAATTACTTAATAACTCTTTTTCATACACCAAGTTAGCATTTATAATCAAAAGCTAAAGAATAATATATGGAGTATAAAAAAGTATCAATATTTTTTTATTAGGTAAAAAAATAAACATACGAATCATTTTAATTAAATATTTTTTTATTCATTAATTTTAGATGTATGAGATAAAAAATATATATATATACTCATGGTGTACTACAATTACTATTTAAATATCTAGATATTTGATTTCTTAAAAATTAAAATAAAGATAAATAAAAATTGTTGAATACTTAAATTTAAATGCTGGGATCTCAACCGCTAAATATTGGTTCCAATAGTTAAACCAAACATAAATTTAATTTTTTCAATAGGTTCACCATCTTTATTTTTTTTTAAATTATATTATTTGCATCATCTTTAATCATTTAATGCTTACTGAAAAAATTAATATTAAAAAAAAACTCTAAAAAATTAGACTTTTGAAGAGACTTTTTTTTTGTATCATAATTTTTTTTTTTCTGTTATTAAGTTAATAGTCTAATTATTAAATATGTGTTTCATAAGTAAACCAAGATATAATCTAATGGTAAGTACATATACAACATAAATAATAGATACAAATTTGAATCCCTCTTCCCCTACTATTCAAAAAAAAAAAAACAAACAAACAATATGTGCTCCTAATGCAGGAGGTCAAGGAGTTCAACAATGTTATCTTGGTTGATTTGGCTTATGCGAATAAAAAATAAAATAAAATATTGAAACAACTAAAAAAAAAAAGTGGTTTGGTAAGAGTTTGAAATCAGCTGCCGATTATATCAGCTCTAATTTGAAACTTTTTTTCAATAATTTATTTTATAATTAGATAAAATTAATCTCTCAAAAATTTTAATATTATGACTAGGAGTGTTCATGATTCGGTATAGTTGGTTTAGAGCAAAAGTTTCTAATCAAACCAATAAAATCGGTTTTTAAATATTTCAACTCTTATTCAAACCAAGTAATACTAAAAAATATCCAAACAAAAACTATTTGAACTTGATTTGGATAGTCGGTTTGACAAAAGTAATAAATAAAAAAATTTGAAAATATCATAGAAATTTAACAAACATTAAAATAAATCATATTATCAAATACAATCAATCTTATTAATACCATAAAAAAAATGCAAATACTAGGTTGTGTACTTGAAATTCTATAGCATAATAATAATAAATTAGAATGAAATATCCCCCAAAAAATTAATAGGGATTAAAATAACAACATAAAAAATCTTTCAAAACATAAAAATTCAGTAAACATCTTTAACTTTTAGAAAATTTAAAGTATAATTTGCATATTAGTAAAGTAAATCCTTAGATTATAGCACATATCTAAAAAAAACGACATAATTTGTAGTTTAAAGAAACTAGGAAATTATTAGAGTATAATACATATCTAAAAAACAACATAGTTTTATTATATTATTAGTTTGATTTGGTTTAACTGGATTTTCATTTTCTTAAACTAAAATTAAACCAAAATTCAGTTTATAAAAATTTTAAAATCGTAACTGATACGAATAAAAATGACCTACTTAAACTCTAGGACACGTGCCCGTAAGGGGGTCCCCATTCTCCTCTATATAAAGCTAACTATTATGTTAACTTTTATGGATTCAATACATCTTCTCACTACTCTCTCTCTAACTTGGGCATCAAAACCTCCTCGCCAGGACAATCCCTGGAAAACTTCTGACCTCTCTCTCTTTTGCTTGTAAGTCCTATCCTCTACTAGACCTCTCATCTAAGCAACCAAGTAGATTTTATTCTCATCAAAATGGCGCCATCTGTGGGAAACAACATAGAAAAGTCATTTTCCTACCTTCCATTTTCACCGAAATCAATATTTTCGGTCATTGATAATTTTTTTGGCATCAAATCCTTCATCATCTTCAACAAAAAAATCAACAACCAAAGTGAAAAAAAAAAAAAGCATAGAAAATAAGGAATCAATTTGGGGAGAGAGAAAATAAAGAGAGGAGAGAGAAAAAATCCATTGATTCGCCATTCGCCCATCTCCGGCCAATGATGACGAACACCGCCCACTCCATGGAAAAGCCCAATTGTCGGTGAACTCACTACCAGAAGATCGCCGCGAAATTCCACCTGAAAAGCCTGCACTCGCCATCCAAAAGAACCACCGACCGAAAACTTCCAAGGCCATGTCTCGTAGCGATTCCGGTGCTATTGGGTTAGTCTTCCTTCAAGCTTCATTTTGATATCCACCAAGCGGCCAAACCTTCACCCGAGAAGAATGCTACAATTTCACCGTAGATATTGGCTAAGAATAAAAAAAAAAAAAAAAAAAAAAACTGAGTCTAAACATATTTTACTTGGTGAGACACTTGGTGTTGTTGTGATGAGATGGGACACTTGAAGAGCAAAGGTAGACTCCCCTCATAACATATTTTTCTTGCTGCTATGGTGGAACACGTGGAAAGCAAAAAACTTGAGAAAGAAAGAGATACAAAGTTATGATGTGTTGTCTCATACGTGTCACTTTCTAAGCAATTAATGGCTAAGGAAAAAATTTGTTATATAAGTTATCTATAGGCGTTCAGAGACTTCTTCGGATACCACAGATAGGATCAATCAGCAAACAACACAAGACAAAGACCTCGTCAAGGCAAGGCCAAAGACCTCATCAAGGCAGGCCTAAGCCTTTACCAAGGTAAGGCACCTAAACCTTCCAAGTGAGGTAAAATCCTCATCAAGGTGAGGCAGTCCTTGTCAAGGCAAGGCAAAAATCCTTACCAAGGTAAGGTGTTTAGTTCTCCAAGTGAGACAACAAAAATGCTAAGTATCCAAATACTTGTTAAGGCAAGACAGGATAAAAGAAACAACAAGTTGTTCCTTCTTCAAAAGGGGGAAAAGAAGCCACTATAAAGCTAAGGAAAGTCTACCAAAAATTCAAATTATTCTAAGTCCTCATTTGGCGAGACATATTACACGAAGGCCTCCAAGTGAGATAAATTATTTAAGACCTCCCTCTAGGCGAGGCACATCATTATTTAGGCATACAACTGCCTTTGGACCAAGCTCTTCAGCTCGCATCACTATTCAGGCACCCAGCTGCCTCCACATCGAGCTCCTCAACTCGCACCTTTCTTCAGGCCCCTACTAAGACAATGCCAAAGCCCTCCTATGAGCGAGGTAAATTATCTAAAGACCTCATTCAATTAGGCATATTATATGAAGACCTCCAAAGAGGTAGATTTCTTAAGTCCTCGATAAGCGAGGCAGATTATTATATAAGTTCTCTTTCAGCTAGGTGAATTATTATGTAAACCCTCTACCGATGAGGCATGATTTCTCCGAGTCTTCTATAGACGGAGCAAATTATTATTATTATCTGAGCCTTTGGTTGATGAAGCAATTTATCTGAAGACCTCATTCGGTGAAGCGAATTATCACATAAGACCTCGATTAATGAGGCATACATTATTATCTAAGTCCTCTTATGAGAGTGACACCGAAGACCTAGCGAACACTAGGCATATTATTATTATCTTAAGTCTTCATCTGGAAGATTACGAGAAGACCTTCAGGTGGGTGGATTTCTAAGTCCTTTAATGAGCGAGGCACCTTATTATTCGAAGACCTCTATCAAGGGAGTGGGGGGCTTCGCATATTATATAGGTCCTCGATCAGCGAGGCATATTATCTAAGTCCTTGATCAACGAGGCAAATTATCAAAATCATCGGTCAACAAGGCAGATTATCTAAGCCCTCTATACGAGACAGGTTTTCTAAAATCCTCTATTGATAAGGCAGGTTTCCTTTAAAGTTCTCTATCAGTGAGGCATATTATTATTATAGCCCTCTATATGAGGCATGGATTATCTAAAGTCCTCGATCAGTGAGGCATATTATCATTATTATCTAAAGTCCTCTATGAATGAGGCAGATTTTCTTGAAGACCTCCAAGTGAGGTGAGTTTCTAAGTCCTCTATTAACGAGGCAAAATGAATTTCCAAAGTCCTCTATGGGTGAGACAGTTTTTCTCTTAAGCCCTCTACAGACAAGGCAAATTTCTAAGTCATCGATCAATGAGACATATATTATTATTATTATTAAAGTCTTCGGCTGATGAAACAATCTATCCGAAGAACTTTTTTGGCAAAGCAAAGCTTTAAAGTCTTCGACTGATAAAATAGTTCATCCGAAGAACTCCTTCGATGAGTTCATCCGAAGGTCTCATACGAAGCGAGATTTATCTGAAGACCTCTTTTGATGAGGCAAATTATATAAAATCCTCTAAGTGAGGTAGGTTTCTAAGTCTTCCCAGCGAAGCAAGATATTATTATTATCATCTCTATCTAAGCCTTCGGTTCTGAAGCAATTCATCTGAAGTACTCCTTCGACGAAAGAAATCTTTTAAATCCTCAATTGAAGAAACAAGATTTCCCGAAGCCCTCTGTCACATCCCACTTTTGGGATATGACGGTCCTAGGGCATGGGTAAGTCTAAAGCTACCAAAAACCCGTAGAACCCACGCCTGCTGTCAAATTCAATATAGTATCATGCACTAACCACAAATAACATATGCAAATTTACCCAAGATCGGAACCTGATTAACATCTATTCACTTCACATTATGAACCCAATTAATTAAATCATATCAACCATGTTTCTTATTTATCAATTAGCTTGTACATATTCCTTATCATCATATTGATATTTATTTGCATAAGTCTTCTATCATTATTATACACCATATATTCATAAATCTACATTTTCTTTACACAATTATATCATTTAAATAACTTTTGTTTTCCAATGACTACGGAGCAACTAACGAATTGAACATCCAAATTTAATATATATACATACCATTAAATAAACCTTTACATATGTATACTTATCAACATAAGCTCACTTTGTTACACTGCAATCAAGTGATGACAAATATTAGAAAATCTTCTTATTTCTCTACTGTCTTCCTGTAAAAATTTAAAGGAGTGGGGTGAGTATAAAACTCAGTGAGTAAAGAATATACTGTCATAAATTATATGGTTTGGTGTTCAACGATATCTACAAAAAAATGTTTAAGGCTCATACTTGTATTCAAATTAAATGGAGTCAACAGATTCACAGTATGAATTATTAAACAAATGATGTAAAGATCATATGAACAAATGAAGCAAGAACTAAATAGATTTCAAAGAAAGAAACGTAGGAATACTTAAAGAATGAGTAACCAATAAACACATCATATTGGAAGTATAAATCCTCATATATAAATTAGCAGAAATTATACCAATTTAATGTGAACTTTATTCACATTCTCAATTTAGTACTGCAGAACAACAAATTTCCAATGACAATTATGCACAAGGTTAGCTAGAACTTGTGGCTAGGGCTTTCAAATACCTCCTAGCAAGGTAGTCACTGTGCACAGAGTCCGGTGATCCCCACACCGAATAAAGGAAATTTCTGCTATCTATAAATTGGATTTCAACACATAGGATGACAATTTTCTCAATTTCTCATATCACATAATCCAATGACCAGTGATTCCAATCAGTATATATCGATTAATAATAGTTATGAAGAAACTTAATGAACAAATTAACTAGAATCCCAATAAATGGATATCCAGTTTCAATAACAAATGAAACATCTCATCAAACACATAACAGGAATGCCGATGATTATATCATGTAGGATTTTGGTGAATTCACATGGAACAATTCAATAAACAAATTAAGAAATTATCAAGTAACAGGTGAATTCTCAAGTCAACGAATAATTCAGGTTTTGGGTGGTTTACAAAGAACTATATTCAAGAATTCAAAAAACAATAAATAACAATATATTTTTCACTCACCTCTATTAAGCATATCTCCTTATATAAGCCAATTTATTGATCTTCATTTCTTGATTTTCGTATGCCTTTACATTCAATCTACATATAGTTCATCAAGCTTTTTGGCTCACCAAATCCTACACATAAAATCCCGATTTAATTTATCAACTAATTAATTCAAGCCCATTGGCTATCTTATAATCTAATCTTAAAATTTACTCTAAGAATTTAATAATATCTATCGATTAAATTCTATATAAATTATTCTTTTATAATTTCTAAAATTTTACCAAAAATTCAGAAACACCTCCCCTAAAATTAGACTACTCCCCCTGAAAAATCGACAAATATCACAATGGTTCAACCTGGACCTCCAACACATTAATCCCATCCTCCATTAGTTTACAAGTCAATTTCACATTTTAAGTTCTATATCAAAATTCATTATTTATTTTTAATTCATATCATTATTATTTTAGTTCATATATTTATATTTCATAATAAAAGTCATTAACGTTATTTATAAATATATTCCATTTTAATAT
>CATKHJ010281848.1:0-17219 GCA_949750685.1 Vernicia montana | reverse complement strand
AATATTAATAATAACAATAACCATAATAACTTTAAACTATAACATATAATATTTACTTTAATCTATAATTCAAATATATCAATTTTACTAATTAATTTACTTAAACTTTAATATCAATAATAAAATCAACATTTTCTTAATTAACTTAATTAATTCTTTAAATAATAAACTACTATAAATCGAACCATAATTTATAACCTTATAAATATTACATTTTTATAAAATTTCAATTATACCAAACATTTTATTACTTTTCATATTTACCATAATCAAATATTATATTTTCTTACAAGAATAATGGTAATTCAAATTACCATTAAACACAAATACAGTAAATCGATTTAAATATTTATATCTCCATGTGAAAATAATATTTTCAAAAATAACTAAAAATCAGAGTATTACATAAAGTCACTGTAGAAGGCACCCCAAACTTAACAATAGACTATAGAGATTATTATTTTTCGAAATGTATAAACTTTATACATTTCGAAAAATAATAATCTCTATAGTCACCGGGTCACTGGCCGAGTCATACTGATTCATTGGTTCAACCGTCTGAATCGCATGATTTTTTGTGAGTCAATTACAAATTCGGTCTAATTATAAATTCGGCCCGATTTAGTACTCGAGTCACTGGGTCACCAGTTCAACTGCCCGGATTGATCTGGATTTAATAACTATGATATAAACACACACACAGAATAAGGAAGGGACACGTACACACCTCAAAAGTATGATAATTTTAAAGAGACACACTAAACTATAGAGATTATTTTTATTATTAAGCCATAGATAGAATGCTTGAAAAGCAAAACAAAACTGGCAAAACCCAGAAATTAAAAATCATCCACCCACGTTTTCTGTTTCTCTGATACCCACTTTCCTAAGTAAAAACACAACATGCTCCCCACATCTTTAAGCGTCGTTTTTTTTATTTTTCTTTATTTTCTGTGGAGAATAATAAGAATATTAATAATAATCACATAGCAAGCAAGCAGAGAAAAAAAGATCAGAAAATGGGAAGAATTAGAACATCATCAAGAAAATGGTTTGATATTGTTAAAAGGAAAATGTTTAGATCTTCTTCTCATAGAAATACAAATTCTGTTGTTGTTCTTCTTTCTAGTGCTTGCTCAAGTTCTGATCATGTTAAAGATGAAACTGCTTGTTATGGTGAAATTTCATTGCCTTTAAAGAAACAATTCAGTAAAGAAGATTTAGCTGCTATCAAAATCCAAGCTATTTTCAGGGGTCATCTTGTAAGTAGTGTTCTCCAATTCACTGCATTTTCATGTTTAATATTGATTTTTTTAGATTTTAGACTTTTAGATGTTGCGTTAGAGATTTCTACTGAAATTCTTGCCTGAAAGTTGATAAAAACCACTTTAAATGTCATTAAATTAAAAGTTTAGTGATTAAAACTTGACAAATTTAACCTCCATTTGTTTCATGAAAAATAATTTATTTTTAAAAAATATTTTTCAAGAAAAACATTTTTTGAATATTTTTCAAAAAATTAATTTTATTTTGCTTATTATAATATTAAAAATTAATTAAAAAATATTAAAACTTTTAATTTATAAGATTATAAATATATTTAAACTTATAAAAATTTCATATTTTTAAATTTTATTGTTATATGTGAGAAAAAATACATAAAAATTATAAATTTAGTGATCACCGGCAACCAGTGGTGATTATCGGTGATCACCGGAGGTCAGCGGTGATTATCGATAGTCTCCAATAATGAGTATCAGTAATCGACGGATTAATAAATTTATATTTACATATTTTTCTTGCATTATAATAAATTTATCAAAATCTGGAAAATTATTTTCTGTTTTAAAAAGAGAAAGTTATTTTTCCTTAAAATGACTTAATTTTTTATTGGTTAGGAAAATATTTTTTATTGACTAACTTTTAATGTTCTAAACATCAAAAAATAGGAAAAATAATTTTCGTAAAATAAACGGAGTCTTAGTTTTTATTAGTTTATCATTATTATTTTTAGTTTTTATTGTTGAATTGTCAAAGAAAATTATATTATTAAAATAGATTATTTTTTATATCATTTACTAAAAAAAAAGATTATCATAAGAAGGGAAAATTATAAAAATTAATTTTTGCTTCTTTTTTTTTTATAATCAAATTTTTTTATATTCAGAAAATAATAAACAAACTTGATACTGAACAGGCAAGAAGGGCATATCGAGCACTAAGAAGCCTAGTGAAACTGCAAGCATTAGCTCGAGGAATGTATGTTAGGAAACAAACTCGTATAGCTCTTCATTGTATGCAGGCACTTGTCCGGTTACAGATTCGGATTAGAGCAAGGCAGCTTCTTGCCACCTCCAATAATTGACTCCTACCACTATACAAAATCTGATATTGTAAGTGTTAAACAATAAACTTAAATTAATATTTTGTTACGAGACAGAATGTTAAAAATTTATGAGACTTACAAATTATTTATTTATTTATTTATTTATTTTTTATACTAGAGAGGTCTAATGAGCCGTAAGCTACACAATAGAGGGTAGTCATCCTCTTACACTCGCCATAAAGGCGAAATCTCACCTAATACGGAGGAGGGAACTTGAATCTAAAACCTCTCACTCCCAAGAGCAATGCTCTTGCCACTTGAGTTAGGCCTCAAGTAAATTTTTTATTTCTTTGAAAGGATACTAAGAATAATTCAAATTTGAAATAAATGACATCAAAAGTCACTAAATTTAACATTTATTTCTAATTTAATCACTAAAAATTAATTTGATGCAATAAGGTATAATTTTAAATTTTTCGGCAATAAACTTATTGTAATAATGATATAATATTCAAAGAGAACAATTTTAGTCATAATAAGCATATGGAGTCTATGCACAAAAACTACAATTTTTTGGCTCACATATCTACTCAAATCAAATAAATGGAGAAATTGAGTTTTTGTGTATGTAAATACTGTATATTTTAATTAAGATTTAAAATATCTAATTGAACAATATTATTAAAAAAATTCGAATTCATATTTTATTACAATAAAAATTAAAATTTTGTAATTTATTTGCATCAAATCAATTTTTAATGATGAAAGTAGAAATAAATGTTAAGTATAGCAACTTTTGGTGCCATTTACTCTTCAAACTTGAATTTTATTAAATAAAATATATTCTAACCTGATTTTTTAAATGAATATTAAAATTAACATCAATTAATCAATTAATTTTTTAAATTATTATCAAATCTTGAAATTAAAATTCCCCAAAAATCTTTAATCTCGTATCAAATATTATTTAATTGTAATGGACGTGTGTCTAGTAATGTGAAAAATCAGAGAAAAAAAAAAGGATGAAATCGAGCTTATAGAACACCTATTATCTCTTGATAAAAGTGACATTGGAAACAACAATTTTCAATTCTTTGTGTGAATAATTTAGTACGACATTGTTCTTTTACAAGTCTTAAATGTTCAGTGTGTACGAACCAATTGAGTGAAAACAACAAGTGCATATTTGGTAAAAGATAAATGGAAAATAAAATAAAAATTCTATAGAAGTTCATTCATTTTGTTACATTGCATTATGTTTCATAAAGGTGCACCCTCCTTTCTCGTGCTGTCCCTTCATGACAATTTTGCTGAGGTGCAGATTCAAGTTCCTATTTGCCAAGGTACTTTAGCTTATACCATCTCTAGCATACAAATAATTTGGAAAACCAAAATATGAATTCTACTAGTGATGAGAATCGTTTTTTTTTACCGAACCTTTTTTTTTTTTTTTTTGCCTTTTCCAAAGATGATAATAAATTAAGAAAGGCTATGATGATTCTAAATTTCTGGTAAATTCTATAAAATGTGCTTATATTCTACTTATGTCACATAGAAGAGTCTTCCTCAATATATTCTACTTACTACACAACATACCCAATGTTTCCAATACCTAGTTTCGGCTGTTTCTCCAACTTAGATCAGCAATACACTACTAAGGAATGTGATGCGAAGCTCGGAAGATGAGGGAGTGCAGTGAACGGAGAAAGGAAGAGATGAAAAGAAAAGATTAAAAAAAAAAAAAAAAAACATACAAAAACCTATTAACTTATATTGAAGAAAAGAAAAGGGAAAAACACAAAGCTAAAAATGCGTTAGACAGCAGTCTTTGTACAATTAAAATGTATGTATGATGGAAAATCGCCTGCACATGGATGCATTATTAACAGCGCTACTCACTTCTCTCAACTTAATGGTGACCCCTTATCAGTGCTGAAAAAAACCCACCAGATGATTTATCCTTGCGTCTATCTTCTCGGTCATTTGCAACCTGTTTTTAGTTTACAGCTTAGAACTGTTTAATGGGATTGAAATATGAATGCATTGATCATGAATGGCAATTTCATACCTCTTTGGCTATTTGCTGAAGGATATCTATAATTTCAGCGAAGTTGGGTCTTTGACTCGGATCTTGCCGCCAGCATCTCTCAAGCAGTTCTGCAAGTTTTGGATGAGCATTCTTGGGGATTGTAGGCCTTAGACCCTAAACAATTTTAGTTCAAAGAGTAATATCAGTTAAAATAAGAAAATTGTTTTAGTTTCATGTTAGCTCAAACAGAACACATACCTTTTGCACCACACCTACTGCTGCTTGCAATGGGGTCAAGTATGAGTAAGGAAGCTGAAATTTCAGTCACAAGGTATAGCTATTAATAAGAGTGAAGATTTGCGCCATCATAAATTAACAAGATCAATTGATACAAGAATAAGATATAAAAATAACATACAAAAAGTTCCTTAAAGAATGCCGGACTTACTTCTCCAGTTAGAAGTTCCCATAACACAATTGCAAAGCTGAAAACATCTGCCTTGTGATCATATGGTTTGTGTTCAATCACCTTCATACAATTAAAACCAGTGTAAGCAAATCTAAGATGATAGAGAGAAAAAAGAATATTTGAATTTGATTTCTATTTAATTGTTAATGTTTGTTTCTTTAGGTTGTCTTATTAATTTTTATATTTATGGGTTCTAATTGGGGTTTTTTCATATATAATTGCAATTGTTTTGATGCCAATAAAAAAAAAGCCTTTGTAGCAGGAGGCTTTTTATTGTTAGTCATTACTGATGATTGAATAAGACATCAACTTCCTCCACAAATTTGTTTCATTTTGTGTTCTTGTTGGTTTGGCTGCGCAGCAAAAGGAATAAGCTCTTTTCCATTATCATTGAGAAATCACATCATTTTTTTATTAATTAGTAACAAAAATGACTCCTTTGGAATGAAAGACCAGATAACTGATTTATGTTTTCTTGGAATAAAGAGAAAAGATACAGAGGACAGAGAAAGTGAAGAGTGTGATGAGATTGGGAACATGACTCACTTTGGCAGTTACTTTAAACCAGACAACCTGAAAACAGATAGAAAGAAAGAACAAGACAGATAGGGAAAGGAAAAGGGAAAAAAAATTATTGATGCTTTTCTTGAGGAAATCCAGAGGTCAGAATAGAATGTAGCTAATAGTTATGCAAAGGTACCAGAAACTAAATTTCATGTCCAAGAAAATGCATACCTCGGGAGCCATCCAGCGGTATGTTCCAGTCTCAGCTGTCATTACTCCAGATTGAGTTTGCACTCTGGCAACCCCAAAATCAGCAACCTTAACAACCTGTGTCAGAAGGATCAAGGATTTTAGAACAATCAATATCCAATTTATTATATTCTGTTTATAGTTTTTAGTGTGCATATATATATAATAAATATTATTTCACACTTTCTACACATAAATAAATAATATGGTCAGCAATGTCCAGCATTGAGAACCATCCAATGCAAAAACGGCTGAAATTGCTACGATGCATCTCATACATTTACATATTACTGCCTTAAGCCACTTCTGCCAAATTATGCTGTTCAATTCTGCCAACTACTGCTGTTCGGGAGTATATATATATATATTATTCAATTGCCAATAGTAAGTTAATTGTGTGGACAAATTATCAGGGGCGGAGCCAGAAGTTCAAAAGAGGGGGGGCCAAAAAAAAATTTTTAAGTTGAGAGGGACTAAAATGAAAAATCTAGAATACATAGATAAAATTTTAAAAATTTTGAAAGTTGGTGATCCAAAAATAAACAAAAAAATCCAAAATTATGGGGGAAATTTTAAAAAGATTTTGAAGTTAGAAAAAATTGAAAAATTTTAGAAGTTTGGGGGCCAAACTAAAAAATATCTAAAATATATAGATAAAATTTTAAAAATTTTAAAAGTTGGGGGCCAAACTGAAAAATATCTAAAATATATAGGTAAAATTTTAAAAAAATTAAAAATTTGGCGGGGCCAAGGCTCCCCCTTGCACACCCTTCCCTCCGCCCCTGCAAATGATGAAAAAATACTACTAATTAGTATCACACAGCAGAAGTTGAAAAACTAGAGTCTCAAATAATCAGTGAGAAATCAAATGAATTTGTCTATAAATACTAAGCAGAAATTGGTTGTATGAGTCAGAGAAATGTGCATATCATACTATTACAATAAGATGCACATAAAGATGATAAGAACACAAATAGATATCAGTAAACTGAAAATTATTAAAGATATTGTTTTAGCAATGTGAGATAATAAGAAACCAAATAAAGTGTAGTTGTAAATGCCATATGGATGATGCCGAATTTTATAGAGGGGACAAATCAAGAAACAAGGAAAAAAAGTTCTTAACTAAGAAAATTCATGTGAACATTCAAGGACCATGGAGCTCAATAATATACAAATTAAGAAATCCTCTTACCTCATTTTCATCCATCAGAAGATTGGCAGTTTTCAGGTCCCTATGAATAATATTATTTTGGTGAAGATAATTCATTCCCCTGGACACATCAGTTGCCACTTTGATTAAGGATGGAAGCTTAAACACACCCTTCTGTTTATGTAGATAGTCATAAATACTTCCTCTAGCCATGAACTCTGATATCAGAAAAGAGAGAAAAGGCCATGTCAAGCTTTAAGAATATGGAATTTTGATTAGAGTTTATATAGATAGGATTGATGAGTTTTCAGCCAATCTCACCCTAGACCACTACATACACATTAAAATTCTATCTATTAGCAACACAGTTCATCTAATAAAGGTGAACGAGAGTGAAAGGATGGGAAAACAGAGAGAGGAAAGAACTTCTTAACCGACCGAGATCAAATATAGAAATGTCAACTACTTGTACAAGAATTTCATTAAGCATACAACTACAGCCTAAGATCACCCCAAGGACGCCTTCCACATCCAGAGGCCGCGGTCCTTACTTAAAGGATTATATTGCTCCCAATTTTTATGAAATACAAGATGCTCAATAGATGTAAAAGATTGACTAGGATTTACCAGTCACAATGCACAGGTTTGGAGGTCTGGTGCATGCACCTATGAATTGCACGACATTCTTATGCCGGATTTTCCTGCAAATCAAACATGTCATTGCAGAAAACAAAAGAACAGTCAAGAGAGAAACAAAGACAGACCAGAATCTTATCATGGAATGAAAAGTAAGAAGAATGCATTCATATGCAAAATCAGTAAAGAATGCAGCCAAAACATACGAGAATACTGAAAGTTTGGGATCCAGGTCCACCTTCAGGACCATCACTGGTGATGGCCTTCCCTTTTTTCCCTAGCGATAGTCAAGTAGATTACCATTTACTCCAACAAAGTTATAGTAATCATAAAAATCAAGAGACACTGAGGGTTTACCCTGCCACAGTTTTCTGAAGATACACTGATATACATACACATGTATTGTAAGACCATTGCATATAAAAGAAATTAGTAGGCATCTGAAGAAAATTGCAAAGTCAAACATCATCTTTTTTGCTTTGCTTATCTATTTTAAGTATCAAAATTGTAACATCAAATTAAGTTCATAAACAAAAACTTTTAGAAATGGCATATGGCAATTTTCTCAGGCATATATTATGACAAACCTCATTATATAAACTTCTTGGGAAAACTCTCTAAGCATTTCTGCACTGACACGCTCAGGCTTGAGAATTTTGATCGCCACTTCCTGACTGCAATATGAGCCTCTGTACCTGAAGATATTAAATGATAAATCAACTGAGAACTTGCACAACAAGCAAACACTCTTTTCAAAAGACAGAACTTACAGATCACCATATGATCCAGATGCAACTTTGTTTTCAATTTTTAACTGACTGGTATCAATTTCCCAGACATCAGTTCCATCGCTAGGTATTTCAATGCAGTCAGGAAGAGATTCAACCCTTGTCTCATTCTGCTTGCTCACAGCAGATACAGAAGGCAGTTTTGAACAACACTGCTCCTGCAGAACATTACAATTTATCAAAAATATACCATGCATTGTTGCTCATGGTTGAGCTATCATATGCAATGCTGAAAATCTATATAAAACAACTGAGTTGGTCCGGCAAAAGAATCAGATTCAACTTATTTAGGCATACAAAAGTTAATATTCAGTGCTTAATAGTTAGTACAGAATAATAGTGGTCACATTTATCAGTGATGATACCACAATGAAATTAATATGCACAATCCTAATCTGATTCCCATGATCCACAATAAGTGGCACAAAATTTATGATTCAATTACAAGATGCAATCCTTTGCAGGTCCCCCCCACCCCCAAAAAAAACAAAAGAGAGAAAAAAAGAATCCCAAAAAGATAAAAATTCGTAACATTGTAAGATATTTATTATATTGGATATGAAGTGTCTAATCTAGTAGAGCTCTAAGAACAATTCATGAAAGTTTAACGTCTCAAGATAAAAAAGAAATTAAAAGCAATTTGTGGCTCTGAAGATTAAAAAAACAAAAATAAGGACCACAGTTGTAAATTACTTCTTTAATGATCATGCAGCACACCAAGAAGAACTGTATATTGGCAATAGAATATGCAGTAACAACTAGCACAACAATACTTTAGACCTAGACTATCTTCACCTTAAAGATCTGCCCAGCTCTTCCTCCTTCAAAAAGATTATCACAGCTGTAACAAGTTTTGCAACCTTTCCAATTGCCACACATATGGACAAAGAGAGGAAGACTGTACATAATCTAAATGTACTTCAAGAGGACCGTTACATAATCTAAATGTGCTTCAACTTAACTTAAAAAGAATTTAAGGATGCATTGTGAAGCAATAATGAAGTAACCACTTCATAAACACTAACACTAGCAATTAATAGCATCCCAGGTTTTTTGAAGAAGACTACACAACCCAAGGAAGTCTCAATCCCAATCTAGTTGGGGTTGGCTACATGAATCTTTCTGTTCCATTCAGCTCTATTCAGGGTCATACTCTCCAATACCTGTTGAGTTCAGAATTGCCTAATATATACACAAATTTAAAGAAATGTTGTTCTATCACCATCCGTCAACACAAATGATATTAAATCTAGTGGTTTATTCAGCTAGAGCACTCATATAGTATTACCAAGTTCAAGCAATCAAAAGCATAACACATTCAAGATGTGTCTCTAGACATGTAAATTGTAAATGGAAAAAAGAGCAGTATGGAGGAAAACTACCTTAAACTTTAGGATTTCTTTTTCCAGAGCACTTCTAAGCTCCTCAGTTTCCTGAAGTTTTCCATATGCAATTATGTCAGCAACACAGAAATGAGAAAGAAAGGCGTAAATCAGGTAATTATCTTAGTATTATAAAGGAAAAAAAATAAGAATCAAGCATGTTTACATAAGCTGTTTGGCAACATGGTATGCTTAAAATGCAAGTAATGATGTGAAGCACCATTAAACAGCCAAGTACAACAAAAAGGTAAACAAGGTCTCAATATTGATCTGAATTATTTAATGTTACTTTATCTTATCGATAATAAGAAGCCAAAAATATTAATAAAGGCTAACAGTTTCAAAAGCTTCTCTTAATTCTCCTCAAAAGTTTAGATCAAATTCAGTGAATGTTGGAATGTTCAAGCTCCATTTGAATAAAATATCACTATTATGTCTCGTATATGGTGAATAAAATAATCAAAACCAGAACAGGTGCAAAGATTCAGAAATAACAATTGAAGAGCAACATTATTCTACTATACAACTGTTCAAATTCTAATTCTTAAGAAGGATTTAAAAGAATACAGAATCAACGGCCATGATACTTCTATTTGAAATACAGGACTAGATTAATAAAATCAAACAGTAAGAGAAGAATGGAAAACAAAAGTTTCCATGAATTTTAAAATGAAGACTATTTTTTAAAAAATTTAGTAGTGGAAGTGATATCAATAAAATGAAGAGATTATTTAGCACATATTTGAGTTGCTCTCTTGAGCCATTACTTCATCCTTCATACCTGCAGGATTAGCCGAATTCTCTTTATGAAAGAACTAAATAAATTTATTACTACAAAGTGAATTCAGATTGGGCTATAATTATTAGGAGAGAACAAATTATGCCCACGTATGAAAAAGAAATTACGAGAACCTAGAAAAATGTTAAAAGAAAGGCCTAACGACCAAATTCTAGCGTTTGCTTGTCTTTCAATTTTTTCCAAATCTTTAACTTTGTCCCAGTTTCAAATTTTAGTTACATTTATGTCCTTCTAGTCAGAATTGAAATTTAAAAAAAAATTATTTTAATTCTAAGTGGAAAAAAAATAATTTTAATATTTTTTCAATTTCTCCTCACACCCTTTCCCTTCTCTCTCCACCACCCCTCCCACCCTAGTCTCCTGACGCAGGAAGGATTGGAGGGTTGGTTATAAATAGTGAATTTTAGGTTTATATAAAAACTAGGATGGATAGAAACTATAGGTGGGAGGTTAGGGTTTGTAAAAGGATGGATTTGGGAAGCGAAATTAAGCAATAATAGGGAATTATGGGGCTGTTGGTAATGTGAACAGTATATGTGAATAGTAAAAGTGATGGGAAAAGGAAATAAAAGAAAATAGTTTAAGCTTCACACCTAAACTTTCTTGGACATCAAGCCCAAGATCCCATGGCATCATACCTAGGGTTGAATTGCATCACACAACTCGAAATAGTATAATTGCTGGTTTTTTTATTCAATAACAAAGCTGCTTGAATCTTTGTATTTGAATTTTCTTGAATTCCTATTCTCCGTCATTCTCCCCTTGTTGCAAAAAATAACCTCCTCACCCTTTCAACAAGCTACTACTCAAAATCTACTCTTTTAACATGTAACATTCCCACATTCTTCTACACAGATTAAGAATGCTATTGGGTTCAACCAATAAAACTACATTCATATCTGAGGTATGCTATCATTTCTCCAAACAACCATACGGTAAATGGCCCACTCTATTTGTCACTGAAACTTTCAGTATCTGGTAACTTCCCTCTCTCTCACAAACATGTACCAACAGATATCCATGCTTGAGTTATGTATTTTGTTTAAATTTTTAAGGCCTGAAAGGACAAAGATTGGAAGCGTGGTGAATTTGGCTGTGAAGAGCACACTGGTTGGGCTAGCAGCAACGAATCGCAGAATCATTCCATATGAAACAACAATGTATTTGGTTGTCTTGAACTTCGTACTACCACTAATGGATCAGGTTGGGTAACTGGGGTTTCGATTGAGAGCGAGAGAGAAATATTAAAAATTATTTTTATTTCACTTAGAATTAAGATATTAATTTTTGTTTCATTTTTTACTAGATGAACATAATTGCTTTGAAATTTTGACAAAAATTAAAGATTTGGACAAAATTGAAAAAACACAAATTTTTTTTTTATCAACAGGCCTAAAAGAAAAAGGGAAAATGAGAAAAGAAAATTCATAACCATATTATGTAATCACAACAATTACAGATTCACCATCGTGACAATTACTGCTCAGTGTTTTTTCCACTGCCTAACAAACACTTCAATAAACAATTTAAACAAATAAGTATATGGTCTTACCTCACGCAGCCAACCATCAACAACGAAAACGTCCAAAGAATACCCATCAACAGTGGAGAAAGCATGAGCTTCTTGAATGTTTAATCCAATCTCCGCAAGTAGGAAAGTCAACTGGAAAAGTATTTAAAGTATTTACTTGTATCTATTATCTAGTGCATCAACTTACTGCCTAATGTTGTGCTTAAACATCTTTAGACAGATAGTGCTCTATCAGTAATGTAAATGAGCGCCATCATCAAACACATATGCAATGTTTGAACTACACACATTAAGTTTTTTTCTTCAAATTGCTGTACAAAGATAGACAATGGATTAATAAGTGTGTAGCTCTACAAGATGAAACAAATCTGAAAACCTTTTACCATATTTCTACCCAAAAACATATAAAGCATGCCACCAAGCCAACATTAATCCAACATAGTTTAAATAACACAAGATATTTATGGAAGTTAAACAAATATAATTACCAACCTCACTAAGAAGTTTTGGCCTGTCAACTGTTGAAAAGGTGATCTCATGCATAGGCCTACAAGATTATCAGTTGCATAATAATAATGTCAATATGAACCAAAGTTAACATCATAGTTGCTGAGAAGATTATCTTAAAGTTGAACATCAAATTCCAAATATAGAGGCCTCATGCAAATAATAAATCTAATCTCATCATTCACAGAGTATGTGAGAAGTTTGATCTGATATTATATGATTTCATATCAATCAAAAAAACCGACAAGAGGAAATTTCCACTTTTAACTCATTGACAGCTGATAATGTCTAAGGAAGTAGGAAGTACCACAAAATCTCTCAAAATTCTTACTGAGAAAGGCGTGCTGAATTTACAGCACTATCTCCATCTTCAACATGATATCTATTGGCTTGAAATGCGAGTGCTTCAAGATTAGGTGATGAACCAAAGGTAGGCGGTGGATGGATGCTGCACAGAGAGAGAGAGAGAGAGAGAGAGAGAGAGAGAGAGAGAGAGAGAGAGAGAACATCACCAATCAATGACGAGCAAATATAGGCTTTACAAGGAAGGAGAACAATATTAAACTAGAACATGTGACTTCCACAAATTCTGAACAAGATGAAGAATGTGAATAGACAAGTAACAAACGTAAAGAATATACCCTTGTTTGCTTGAAAAATAAGAACTTTGTGCATCTTCTTTCATCGCAGAATCTGAATGGCCAGAATCAACAGACATTCCATTGGAGACGGGATAGACCTGTATTGGAGAGAATACTATTCATCGTACATCATTGATTCAGACCTATATATCACCAATATTTCATAAGACTGTTTATGTAAAACAAATACGATGTTGATGCCATCAAACGAATGACATTAACAAACACAATATTACGTACATTCTTTCTGCAATTCATATCAAAGATTTTACGGTAGAACCTGAAGGGTGGTAAAAAGTTCCTCTTATTAACCTAAATAATTCAGATGATACTCAGCTGGTTAGAAATTTCAACAAGATAGAGGCATGAACATTCTTAATAAACTCTATGTAAAATAACTAGTTGCCAACTAGAATCCTAAGAACTAGGGTAAATAATTGGACTTTCCACACACCTTAAGGTATTCAATATGGGAGGAAGAAGGCCCTACAATACAAAAGAATTTTCGTAACAAGAAAAATAAATTTCCTACTGAAAGTCAACATTTTGACAATCATTCTTATTTGAGTGAGATAAAGATAGATCACCCAAGAAATTTGCTCCTTTTTTTCCACAGCATCCAAATGACAAAGATCACCTTCATTGGGTGAAAGAGAGGTCAAAGGCAGAGACCACTATTCTTATAGGGGAAAACATGAGACTACTCTCATTGGAGAAAAAATAGTAGGAAAATGGAGAATTAACCAAACTGCAATTCTCAAATGCAGACATAGTTGTCCATGAACCAGGCTTCAATACCATGCCAAGACAAACAAGACAAAAGCTTCAGCTATTAGGTTGAGAGGCCAACAAGTAATCAAATCAACAGAAATCCAAAGCCAACACGTGCCAGAGTTTGAAATCATCACACCCAAATTCTATGTAGCAGAATGAAGTTAAGCTTTCAACAGCACTATTCACATATGGTAAAACACTATTGACTATTTTCCTGACCACAATATCTAAGAAAAACAGCAAAGCAATGCCTATGACTAGTTAAGCAATAAATGTTCACCTGTACAAGATGAACTTCAAATGCGGGTCGATTAGCAGGGTCTTCTGCCAACTGCAATAGTCTTTTATGTGCAAGCACGTCTTCTGCCCTCTCAACATTCACATCCAATGCATATCTATGCATTTAAAAACAGAGCAAGAACAGACCATTCAAATTGAGTATCAAATTCCAAACTAAACTCATCATCATTCAAAGAACCACATCATTTATTCTCTCGTTTATCAGAGTATAATTCAGATTTCAGTCGGAAAAGAAAGAAGAAAATTAAAAAAAAATCAAATTAAAAATTAAAAAAGAGAGAGAGATAAATTAAAGCTAATATGACTATTAAGTATTTAAATAACTATGAATTCTTGTTTTTCATTGTTTGATTACAATGCAAATACGCAATTAAAAGTAAATCTGAAAATTAACATGATTAAGATTAATAATGGGGGACCAAAAAGAAAAAAGTGAAAACTAGGAATCTCCTAATAAGCATGAGTTGGTAAGATTACACCAATTAAAAGATTCCAAGTGATGATGATATATGTTTATATTCTTTCTAACGTTTCCTTCTGTTTCTCAGAAACCAAACAAACAATCAATATTTAAAAAATAAAAATAAAAATAAAAAGATCTTAGGTTAAAAAAATAAAAATAAAAACCTGGCAGGTAATCGATTGAAATGAAGCCAAAGCTGATCATCAAAGCCAGGAAGATTCGCCTCTTCGTAATTAAACTCTTGGATTCGCCTAAGAACTTCGTTATAAACCTCTAGCTTTTGCATATGGTGGCGAGGATTCGACTGTGAGTAAGACTCTACTGCTCTACTTCCACAACTCTCTACGTCCTCTTCAATCGCCATTACTTTTTCAGAAATTAAAACGACACCTCGTTCAATTCAGAAAACAAAAATTAAAATTGTTATAAATTAAACAAAAAAAAAAAAGCTCAGCAAAACGACGGCGGTTGATCGCACATGGCGGTGGCAGTTCCGCCGGTGGTGGTGGTGGTGGTGGTTGATGAATTAGACGAATCAGAAGGAGAGAGAAAGAGAGAGAACAAAGCTCAACAACAACGAAAAGCCGAAAAGAGATTAGAGAGAGAGAGAGTGTGTGTGTGATGCTTTTTCTAGTGTGTTTTGCTCTCTCTTTCTCTCTCTTGCAGTGAGAGTTCCACGTCAGCATTTGCGGTCCACCAGGTGGTGGTGGGTCACAAGATGTCCACACATTTATCATAACTGCCTTTATCGGATAAACATTAAACATGGAATGAAAATATATGAAATATAATGTTTGTTGCATGATATATTAATATTAAATTGTTTTGATTTGATTTTAGAAGTTATAATTTAATTTTATTTCCAAAAAAAAGAAATTATAATTTAATTCTACTAATATATTTATTATATTTTAAAATTTATAAAATAATTTAAATAATTTATAATTTTGTTAATCTCATTCTAAATTGAAAATAATTTAATTTAATGAATTTTAAAATTGAATAATTTTTTTTTGTTTGTGTGTGTTAAAGTGTTGCATATTATAATTAAGTGAAATGAAATGGAATATTTCATAAATTCGTTTAAAAATAATTTTTCAATTAATTATATCAATGAAAAACAATTAAAATTATCATTAATTATAAAGATAATAATTATTATTGAATTGAAATTAAATAGAATTCTTTTTAGTTAATCAGGTGTTTTCTTATTATTTTTAAGAGTGTAGAAAGTGAGAAGTTTCAAGTTTGAATTATTACCAATTTGAAGAGAGATATTAAAATAGAGAGTTACTTTTTGTGAATTGTTATATTATTAACTTAGTTTCACCATGTATGGTGGAACCAAGCCCCCGCACACACGCACTCATTTTTTTTTTAATCAAATCTTTTTTAAAAATATATTTTGCAAATTTAATTAACTATAATTTAATTGGTCCCCTATATTTTGCAAATCTATAATTTTATTTGCTCAAAAAAAATTTCTTTTTGTATTTCATTTATATTTATATTTTTATTCTTTAATTTTATTTTATTCTTTTAAAAAATATATTTATATTTAGTGTTAATCATTTATATTTTTATTAATTCATCATAATTTTATTTGGTATAGTAATTCGTTTAGTCTTTCAATTTTATTATTTTATAACTGAAAAAATCATTATTTCACAATCACCATCAATAAAATTAATTAAGTATACATTAATATTATTATTTTGTACATAATAAGTATGAACATCTTATGTAATAACAAGATTCAATGTTTTTGACTTTTTATTAGTATTTATTTATTGATTACCTGATATTTGCACACATGCAAGATTAAAATCAATAATTTTGATTGTGCTAAAAAATTATTAGGCTGGAAAATAAATTTTTTTTTATTCACAAAAACTGTAGGTTCATCATTTATAAGTAAAAGAATCATTAAGTATTACTTATAAGTTCATCAAATATATAGTAGATTTATCATTTGTGAACTATATAAATTATTCTTCAATGAACATGTTACTATTGCTAAATGAAGTTGTAACTTCCCATAAATGAACATGCACCTTATGCAAAAAAAATAAACTTGTCATTGTATTATAATAAATTTTTAACTATTCTCAAATGAACCTGCAGGTTATATATAATGAACATATTACTTTTATCATCAAATATATGGTATAAGTTTATCATTTGTGAACTGTAAGAATTGTTTTTCAATAAATTTATTATCATTGTTAAATGAAACTATAATTTTTCAGAAATAAACTTGCACCTTATGTAAAAAAAATAAATAAATAAATAAATATATCATTGTATTTCAATTAACCTTTAACTATTTTCAAATGAATCTGTAGGTTATATATAATGAACATGTATGTTATATATAATGAACCTGCAACTCTTATAATGATATTTGCACCTGATTATTTTTACAGAGCGAAAAAGCACACTGATAATTTTTTATTCAACAAAAAATATCACATTTAATTTGAAAATTAATAGATTATTAATATCACATATAGTGCTCTAAATATATTTTTTTGAAATAAGTGCTTTAAATATTTTAAAAAATATTAAATCATCAAATTAAATTAAATTAAAATTTTAAAAAAAAATTTTAAATTTCTGTAATTTAAATTTTGAGGTTAAATTATTTCTAATTTTGTCATATAAATTT
>CATKHJ010281817.1:0-22992 GCA_949750685.1 Vernicia montana | reverse complement strand
AATGTACCATACAGATTCTATAAGATATGTTAAGAATGTGTGTGATGGATTTTAGAGGTAGCTGGGATAAGTACCTTCCGATGATTGAATTTGCATATAACAACAGCTATCACTCCAGCATTGGCATAACGCCTTATAAGGCTCTATATAGGAGGAAATGTAGATCACTTATTTGTTGGATGGAAGTGGGGGATGAGCATGTAGAAGCACCTAATTTTATCAAGGAAACAATGGAGAAGGTGTCTATTGTTATAGAGAGACTAAAGATAACTTTCAGTAGACAAAAGGGCTATGCGAATCCAAATAGAAAGGATGTACATTTTGCAGTGGAAGATCATGTTTTCTTGAAGATTGCTCCGATGAAAGGAGTTATGCGATTTGGAAAGAAAGGAAAACACTCTCCAAGGTACATTGGGCCATTTGAAGTATTGGATAAAGTTAGTAATATTTCCTACAGACTAGCTCAACAACCCAATCTGACTCATGTACATCTAGTGTTTCATGTGTCAACGCTGAGGAAATATTTGCAAGACCCATCTCATGTGCTCCAACCCCAAGCCATAAAGGTATACCAGGACTTTTCATATGAAGAAGTCCCAGTTGCTATTCTAATAGGCAAGTAAAGTAGTTAAAGAACAAGGAGATAGTAATGGTCAAGGTGCAATGGCAAAACCATAACGTGGAAGAATGCACCTGGGAAAGCGAAGACGATATGCGACATCCTTAATTCTAAAATTTGAGGATGAATTTTAATAAGGGGGAGGGGGGAGGGAATGTAATACCCAAAAACTTTAAAACCCTAAACCTTAGTGAATTAGTAAGATTTTTTCTAATTTAGGGTAAATTTTAGATAGATGCTAATAATGTATATATGTATAAGTGTGATTGTTAATTAATTATTGATAAATTGAATACCATTAAAAAATTTAAAAGCTTTATTAAATGAAGAATTAAAGCTTAGATAGTAGTTAAAAAGACCTAAAGAATTACAACAAAAAAAAAATTGAAAGAAAGGAAAAGATATTAGAAAATGGTATTATTGTAAATATAATTAAAATAAAAAAAAAATAAAAAGTAATTAATCACCTTATGTTGGCCGGCCAAGAGAGGCCAAATGGCCTAATAGGTTTTTGACAAATTTTTCATTTTTAACTAATATAAAAGCTTCAATTTTCTACAAACTTCCATATCTTTCTTTCATTCTCCACCAAAAATTTTCTATCTACTTTCTTTCAAAAAACCAAAAGAAAACTCTATCTCTTGGATAATAGTTGGTTGGCCATCAATAGAAGTTTGAAGAATCAATCACTAAGGTAAAAATTAAAACTCTTTTAGCTTCCAAATTAGTTAATAATTTAGTGTTTAGTTGCATAAATCTTCTTTGGCTATTATTGAGGAATTTCGACCATCATAGGAAATTAAAGGATTTAGTTCTTTAGTTTGAATTGAGTATGGAATTAGTCTAATTAGGTATGTTAGTGATGGAATTAACCTTAAAATGCTTAAATGAGCTTAAATTAGCAAGAACTATCTAGGGTTTTCAATGGTTGCATTCGGCCTAATCAAGAAGGAAGTAGAAATTGATGTTCTCTAAGTTTAATTGGGAAGAAAATGAGTTTATTGATATGTGTTAATGTTCAATTTTACCTTAAAACCTTTAATTTAATTGAATTGTACTCAAATTAAAGTTAAGGTTTAATTAGGGTTTGAAAATGGGAAATAAATTCTGAGTTGAAATTGGATTAATTTATGTTTATTAATGTGAAATTCAAACTTAAAACTATCAAATGGGTATAAATTTGACAAATTTCTAGTTAGGGTTTATTAGGGGTAATTTCAGCCAAGGTTGTAGGAAGGGGAGTTAAAATTGTCCTAAGTCTTAATTGATGAAAATTAGGTTCAAATAGATCAATTAGTAACAAAAAATAACTATGAGCTTGTTAGATTAATTTTAAGATAAAGAACATGAAATCTTGATTATTAAAGATTAGGGTTTAAGGGAGAATTGAAGTGTTAATGGTTCGATTAAAAAGTTAGGTAGTTAATTGAGATCTAACAGTGTTGATAAATAATGTCAGAATGAATTGAGATCTCCTACTGTTATATTTATGAGACTTTTGGGGTTTATGGTATCGTCGCACCCATGAGATCTCCTATTGTTATTGAGACTTATGGGGTTTGTGGTATCGTCCCACCATTTGATCTCCCACTATTATGTTATGATATTGAGACTAACGAGATTATGGTTATGTTTTATCTTGAGTTCTCCTACTGTATATATGTTTCTATCATGGTAGATGTTCCCTTGGTACTTGTTTATCTTTGGCATATATGTATTGTTCTATGATACCCAATAAATTGACATGTATGTATATGTATATACAGTTTTAATACTCTTGTATGAACTCCATGTATGAAAGTGTTTCATAATTTACTGAGTTGACGGCTCACCATATCGTCTGTGGTTTTAGGTGTAGATTAGTAGAGAATAGAAACTGAGTTGGCAAAATCTCTTAGTTAGAGCTTCTTGATCATCATTCACCATCAAAAAAGCTTAAGATATATATGTTTATTTCTTTAAGATTATAATTTTGTAAAATTCATAGTTATTGTATCTTTGTCTAAACGCTCCATAGAATGAAAAGATTTATGTATGAAGTGAGTTATATAAATAAAATGAAAAGACTTTGATTTTCTTAAGTTGAGATTGTTTCTGACTATGAATGGTCTTAGAATGCTTGTATGACTATATTATGTTTATGATTGTTTAAGCTTATGGATTTGGGGTAGTTATTGAGGTTAGTATGGGTTCTTTGCATTTTTGGTGGTCTTAAACCTAGACATGCCCTAAGACCGTCGCGCCGCCGAAGTCGGGGTGTGACAGTTGGCATGCCACATCAACTTGTCATTAGAGGCACTATGTTGTTCCTAAAAGTGCCCTAATTAATCTAAGCTCAAGCAACTACTCGTAAATATACGAGGCTACTACAGTAATGGGTAAGACACCCCAATGTGGTCTCTTAAGGAAGATTGAGTAAGGGTTATGTGATTAAAAATAAATAAAATAAATATAAAAATAAACCTAAACACTCTAATCAAGTTGGATATGGTGAATATGAAAATCAAATTAATATTAATTAAATTAATGTTAGAGCAAATAAACTGTAATCAAACAATCAATTGAAAAGGTCTAGGGTTTAGATTATCCTATTAAAATCCTAAGCTGGGCTAGTTAATTAAAATGAGCTATCATGCCAACTTGAATAATTAATCAAGTAAAACTAATCTAGGGATAAAATTCAATAACTTTTGTATTCTCAGATTCTACCTAAATAGGACTAACCAAATTAATTATCAAATGTTAATCAGGTACTATATTTCTAATTCATACATAATCCCTTATTGAACCTAATTCCAGTATTAAATTTATTTCTCAACCTCATTCAATACCTAAGAATCATCAATAGTTGGCCCGACAATTGAATCACAAATAGCACAATTCATTAGAGACAAGCAAAATAATTCATCAAACAACTAGCCCTAACACATTCATTCAAAAGTAATCATCCTAGCCTTAAAACAGAAGGAATTTAGCTCATAATTAATTTCTCAATCATTAATTCAATCAAATAATTAATCTCAATCATCTTCAATATCATGTTAAACAATGTAATCAATTGAATTGAAATAGAGTTGAAAATATTGTACTATTTAGGTTAAAGTTTTCCCAAGTTCTAATTTCAATCCCTTGAGAAATTTAATCACAAGCCAAAATACCTAAAATCATTGATCTAAATTGTAAAGTATGAAATTGTTACAGAGAAAAATTATTCAACAAATAAATTGTTCATCCAACGAAAACAAAAAGCTGCTGATAACTCTCTCTGATGCCCCTACCAACGCGACTTAAAGTTGTTTAAATAAATATGAGACTCACCCACGCCTCTATTAAAGGAATAGAGGCGTGTTATGCAAAGTAAGACACACCTCTATTCAAAGCTTGAACATGCCTCTATTTAATTCTGGGACACGCCTTTATTTTTGTGAAGGACAAGCCTCTACTGAGCCATGAAATATGCCTCTGTTGAGCTCATCAACACTGCAATGCACCATTTTGCACCAACTCTAACAAAAGTTTACCATTTTCACCAGAATCTGCACATGTACACATCTCAGCATAGAGCTAGCAAAATACTATTAAAACATATATAAAACTGTTGCATTAAACCAAAAACTAAATAATTAAACCTACTAAAAATAATAACAAAATAAAACATAACAAAATCCCCCACACTTAATCACTTACTTGTCCTCAAGCAAAAAGAACTTAAAGCATATAAATAAGCAATTTAACATCAATCTAAAGATTCAATTATAGAACTTTACTCTTCTTCTATCTGAAATGAATTTTAGTATAAATTTATTCTCAACCAGCAAGTCAGTCCTCAGTCAGCAAATAAAGAATATCAACCTAAGTATGTGATCATCCATGCATAATTTTAAATCCATACTGTGAATTCACAACCCTATTGATTAATTATGAATTACTTTTAAGCAATCATCCAATTTGCTAGCTAGAATAGGTATAGATGCTCACTTTTTTTCTCTTTTTTTTAGATGCATAACAACTCTTCCCTAGATTTAAATCTGGAACATTCAACAGAATTCTTAAAGTGTTTTGCATACTCATAACTGGACCACCATTTAACATAAAAGACAACTATGGGGCTCATGGATACTCTTAGTTACTAAGCAGTCTAACTAGAGGAGTAGGGTGACATTATGCTTTTTATTTGGAATTACCTCCTTTTGCTTTTATTATTTTTTTTTTCCTCATCATTTTTTTTAGAGCATCAAACATATTTTAACTAACAAAAAGAACAGAAAGCAACAATTTAAATAACTTTAAAGTACAATAATAAAGTCATAATTCATAGCACTTCAAAAAAATAATACATTTCAAACCCCATAACTACAGTCAACATTCGATTTTTACCTCCCAAAGATTTCCAAGCTAATCAATTCAAAACTCACACTAAAACTCATACATTAAGAAAAATTGTATAATTCCACAACATTATTTCAAAATTGATGTTAAATGTGCAAGTCACAACTCAATAAGTCCAAAAAAAATTTAAAATTTAAAATTTTCAAAATCCTCTCCCCCACACTTAAAACACACAATGTCCTCAATGTGTGAAAATAAAGAAATAAGGAAAGAAAAAATCCCTTTAATTAGAAGACACACTGAACAAAAAATTGGGGAGGTCCACTGAATAAATATTTAATGAACTGCAACCTACATATAAATCAAGTGTGGAAACAAAAACACAAACTAACAAAAAATAAACAAAAATTAAGAAAAATAAACTGGGTTGCCTCCCACTAGCTCTTCTTTAACTTCATTTAGTTGGACGTTTGAATTTATTCTCAATTCACGTGTCATCAAGCTTAATGCTTTCCACCATTATATCCTTTAATGCTCCTCTCCAAATTGAATCCTACAAATACTTAAGATTGACAATAACATTAACACTACTATAAATGCACAATATACAATAGATGATATTGGTGCACTATCAAACATTGAAATTTTCAAAGTTTTACTCAAAACTATTGTTAATTTCCCTTTATTCACATCAATTTGGGTATTAGTGGTAGCCATAAAAGGCCTACCAAGGAGCACAATTTGCTCATTTTCCTTCACACTTTCATGTTTAACACTAAATTGGAATTTTCAATTTAATTCTCCTCTCCAAATTGAATCCTACAAATACTTAGAGATTGGGAATAACATCAACACTACCAATAAATGCACAATCAGCAGTAGATGATATTGGTGCACTGTCAAACTTGAAAATTTCACAGTTTTACTCAAAACTGACATTGTTAATTTCTCTTTATTCACATCAATTTAGGTATTAGTGGTAGCCATAAAAGGCCTACCAAGGAGCATAGTTTGCTCCTTTTCGTTCACACTTTCATGTTTAACATCCAATACAAAAAAATCAACTAAAACTTTTAAGCCCTCAACCTCAACTACCCCACGAGGATATCTAACAATTTTGTCAGCTAACTGAACACATATGTTAGTGGGTTTCAATTCATTAAGTGCTAATTGCTCATACAAAGAAAATGACATAAGATTTATACCAACCCCAAGATCTAACATGCCATAAAATTTCTTACATTTTACCATATAGAGGTTTAGAATGAAACTACCTGGATATTTTCTCTTTGGTGGTGTTTACTGCTGAAAGTCTGCCTTAACTGCCCCTGGAATTAGTTTGGGCTCTGATAAAGCTGGGCTAATTCTATACTTGATTAGAGGATTGCCCCTGGAACTAGTTTGTCCTCTGATAAAGTTGGAATTGCTATTGAACTGCTGCTGATATTATTATTGTTGGTTATTACCCTTCCAAAAGAAATTGGGATGATTTCTCCACCCAGGATTGTAGGTGTTGGAGAATGGGTTATCTCTTCCTCTAGGTTGAAAATCTTGCAAAGCATTTACTTCCTCACATGTAAAAGATTCAACTACAGAATTACAAACATTAGCCCCATACTCATAAACTCCATAGATACCATATACCTCCTGAGTAGATGCAGTTTGATTTCCTCTAATTGCCAACTGCTTCATTTGCTTGGTTAACTCAGCAAGTTGTATTGCTAGTTCTTGATTGGGATTTATCTTATGAACCCCTTCTTTCCTTCCTCTTGCACTCTTCTATTAGGAGTTGGCTCCCAACAACTCAAATAGCTTATAAGTGTCATTTGTTGTTTTCTCCCCATAGCTCTACCAGCTGCATTGTCAACTGTGTACTGACATTGTTGTGTCATCCCATCATATAAAAACTGGTTAAGTAGTTGGAGAGGATAGTGATGATGAGGGCACTATATCAAAAGTAACTTAAATTGCTCCCAGGCCTCATGAAAAGACTCTCCTTCTATCTGACTAAAAGTAGCAATCTTGGTTCGAAGGTCTGCAGTCTTCTAGTGAGAATAGAACTTCCCCATAAATTTATTATATACCTCATCCCAGTTGTTCAAAGAATTGGGGGCCAAAGTTATTAACCACACTTTGGCTCGATCCTTCAGAGTGTAAAGAAAACAGCGCATCCTTAATTGATTCTCATTCAGACCTTGCAGTGGAATGTTTGAATAATATAATTAAACTCTATGGTGAAGTTCAAAGGATCCTCATTTGGCATTCCATAGAAGGATGGCAACTGGTTGAATTGGATGGTTTTCAGCTCATAGTTTCATAGTGTATCCCCCAATCTGATGCAAGAAGTTGTTGTGCCAATTATAGGTCTAGAAAACTCCTTCATTGCAACTTGTATATTTGGTGGATTGTCTCCCATATTTTCTCCTTGTTGAGATTGAGCTTCCCTATCTTGTTCTTGTTCTTCTGCTTAAGGAATTCCTTCTTCCTAACCAATCTCCTCATTGCTTTCTGAACAGTACTCAAATTGTGTTATGGTTCTCTTATTGACTCTATGGATATTATCTATGTAGGGTATTAGCTTACCTCCTTGAGATCTCTTACGATATATAAATTAACTAAACACTTGAAAAAAAAAAAGTTAAAAGCACCTGCTCACAAAAACAGAAGAAAATAACTAAAATAAAGATGAAAATAAAAGAAAAACACAATAACAAAACTGATAATATATATATATATATATATATTTCCCGAGAACGGCGTCAAAAACTTGTTGTGCCTAAAAGTATCCTAATTAATCTAAGTTCAGGCAACTACTTGCAAGTATACGAGGTTGCTGCAGTAATGGGTAAGACACCCCAAGGTCGTCTCTCAAGGAAGACTATGTAAGGGTTGTGTGATTAAGAACAAACAAAATAAACATAAAAATAAACCTAAACACTTTAATCAAGTTGGATATGGTGAAATATGAAAATCAAATTAAAATTAATTAAATTAATGCTAGAGCAAATAAATTGTAATCAAACAATCAATTGAAAAGGTTTAGGGTTCATATTATCCAATTAAAATCCTACGTTGGGTTAGTTAATTAAAATGAGCTATCGTGCCAAAATGAATAATTAATTAAGTAAAACTAATCTAGGGATAAAATCCAATAACTTTCGTATTTTCATATTCTACCTAAATAGAATTAACCAAATTAATTATCATATGTTAATTAGGTACTATATTTCTAATTCATACCTAATCCCCTATTGAACTTAATTCCAGTATTAAATTTATTTTTCAACCTCATTCAATACCTAATAATCATCAATAGTTGGCCACACAATTGAATCACAAATAGCACAATTCAATAGAGACAAGCAAAATAATTCATCAAACAACTAGCCCTAACACATTCATTCAAAAGGATTCATTCAAAAGGAATCATTTTAACCCTAAACATAAGGAATTTAGCTCATAATTAATTTCTCAATCATCAATTCAATCAAATAATTAATCTCAATCATCATCATTATCATGTTAAATAATCAAGAATAATGGAATCAATAGAATTGAAATAAAACTGAAATAGAGTTGAAAATATTGTAATGTTTAGGTTAAAGTTTCCCTAAGATTTGATTCCAACCCCTTGAGCAATTTCATCACAAGCCAAAATTTTAATACCTCAAACCTAAGTTAGAGATATGTGAGAGTATCATATGCAAATGGAGGTAAGGGAGTTTTAGAAATTAAAACCCTAGTCTTAAGTTAGATAGACATGATGAGGAATTGTTAGTAGTATGCATTATGTAAAATGGGGCATGATTAACATAGAATTGGACTAATGAATGAAATGTGATAGTATGTAGATTAAGTATAATGCAAAATCCTAATTGAGTTGAACCTTCCCTAGTTTAGGGTAACTTTTAGGTAAATAATAATTAATAGCAAATGTAATAGTAAATAAATTATAATAATATTGAAATATTAGAAATAGATAAAATATAAGATTAGGACTTAATTGGAAGTTGAAAATACTTAAATGAAGAAAGAATAAAGAATTAGAGAGTGAAAAGGAAATTTACAAAAGGAATTGACAATTTAATAATCAAGTGAAAGACTAGAATAAATAAAAAGAAAATATAATATACAAAATATATGTAGCTAAGTCGGCAAAGAAGGAAAAAAAAAAGAAAAGAAAAAGCAAAAAGGGGAAAGCCAAATGGCCAAATACATTTTGACAATTTTCTTACCTTGACTTATATAAAAGTCTCCAACTTTCTACAATTTTCATTATCTTCTTCCATTTCTTCAATAGTTATGTGAATCAGTTGATAACTCCTGTAGAATAGGTAGAGCGTGCCCACATCCTAACTGCTCAAGTCTTCTGCTGAATTCGTGTTAATCTCCTTCCAAGTTGGGACTTTTTATTTGGTCTAAATTTAATTAATTTAATTTAGTTTGTGTTTTTGTGTTGCTTATGTTATATATTAAGCCCAAAACTAGTTTGAATAATTTTATTTTTATGTTTTCATTTGTTTTGGGCCTATTTTGTATTAGCTTAAAGCCCAATCCGAATTTTAGTTTATTTTCTATTTTAGAAGTTTATTTTCTTATCTAGAAAGAATTCCTATTGAATATCTTGATTAGGAAGAATTCCTAGCTAATTAATTTAGAAGTCTAGAATAGTCTTGAGTGTCTATATAAACTCAAGTTTTGCTATGTAATGGGAGTTAGTGTTATTTTGATTAATGAAATTTCTTTGAGTTTTCTCTCAAGTTTAATTCTTGTTTGAATCTCTTGAACTTATCAAAAGATTTCTCTTTTATAGTGTTTGAACTTATTAAAAGTTTAAACCTTTGTGGCATACAAAACAATTTGTACCAAGATGCCTAACCACAAGTTGGTTTTGTGTCAAGATTTCTAGTTCGAATCTGATTTGGCTTTCTTAGGAGTGGCTTTCCAAGCCTATTTTTGTTGGGTCTTACGGCAGGTCGCTTGAGGTTCGAATCAAATAATTATCTCTATCAATTTTCTCTAAGCACTAAAAGGAAGAGTTTACAATTTTGAAGAGGGAAATGGCTAGCCGTCCAAGGAAGGAATGAGATTGATTCAAGTAAAGCGGTAACTTTAATCTTTAGCTTGTTAAGTGGTTGTAAGTATATATGAGTTAATTTTTGGTTCTTTTGATTAGTGGGAGTCTGTTAATTTAAATTCTTCACTATAATGGATGTAAAATAAGTTTAATTAGGTGTATTGATGATTAAATTGAAGGTAATGAATATAAATTGTAAGAAATAGGAAGATAAAATTGATTAGGGTTTTGGAAGAAAAATTAAGAACAAAAAATTGTGACTGTATTTCTTAGATTTTGAAGAAAGAATTAGGAGAAGTGTAAAACATAAAATTTGTAGGTTTATGTGTCTTCTATATAACATAAAACTTTTAAGTCATTTTGAATTCATTTGATATAGTAAACTGAATGAAAAGTATAGGATGCCAAAAAAGGTGTATATTAGAGCAGAGTTAAATAGGCTACTATAATTAATTTAATTGAAGGGGTAAATGATTTTTATTTTTCACAAAATTTGATATGCAGGTCCATATACAAGTTATCTAGTTTTTATAAAACTTTCAAGTTAAAATAATATGATTTGGTATGATAAATAGGTAGCTAAAGACATATTGCTTAGGTTGTCCTAGCATTTTATAGTCTAAAATTGACTAAATAATTAGGGATCTTAGAGGCAGAATTAGACTGAATAAAACATAATAAATGTTAATATATTTGTTTAGAAATTTTATATAAAAGAAATTATAAATTGAATATTCACATAATGAGATATAATCAAATGAATGAAGAAGGGTCAGTCTACCCCTACACAGGAACAAGACAGATTTTGAAAATTCACTATAAATTGTGTGGTGCAAGAATTGAGCTAAATTTTGGATATATTGTAGCTTCATGTGTCTAGTTTAATTAGGAAAATAAATCAAGTTAAATGGATAAATGAAACTAAATTTATTGCAGTCTAAGTATAGGAAGGTCAAGAGACAACATAATAAGTATTATTAAAAAGGTTATTAAACTATTGGTTAAAGTTAAGTTATTAATTAAGATATTTTGCAAATGTTAAATAGTTGTAATTTGTAGAAGTGATACGAGGGGAAAGTAAGAACAAGAAGATTGGGATTACCATATTTGTTTATCATAAAGAAGTAAAGGTAGTACGAGAAGTAGAGTGCATTGGTTCAAGGTGAGTGAAAAATATACTATTATACTTGTGTATTTGAATTCCTAAAGTTCATTCAAACTACCTATTATGTGATTCTTGCAATTGATTCTACGAAAACTATTTATTGTTGATAATCCTTATGATCATTTACTATTGATATTCTATCTATTTATTGTTATTATTATTTGTTTATTGAACCTTATGAGTATTACTTGTTTACTAGATACCATGAGTTATGAACAGAAATCCCCTCTACTGATGTAGGAAAAAATATCAGACTGTGTGCACACTGTACCTACAAATAGGGTAAAATATTTGAACTCTAACTAGGAATAGTATAATGTCCTAGTCATAAGACCTAGCCCGTCTCATGCTTTTACGAGTTTACGAGACTAAAAGTTTATGAGATTACGAGATGATTTCTATTCTAAACCAATATTTGATCTCTTTCTTATGAGCACTATTTGTTACCTATGATCAACATTATTGTATATTGATATTTTTCATATGTTAATATATGATTACCATTCTTGTGAGCCTACTTTAAATACCGAGCCTCACAAGTATGGTAGTATATTATTTACTCATTGAGCTTTTTTTCAAAGCTCACCCCCTTCACTCATCAATGCTTGCAGGTAAATGGGGAAACAATGATCTTAAGCTGAGACCATCAGGAAACCAGTAGGATACATCAAGTTGACTACTCAAGATTTTTTCATCTCTTCAGGCATTATAGATCAATGTAATTTTCCATTTTGATATATGTATATCTTTATGTTCAAAAGTCACTCTAGTGCTCCATGGGTGAAAAATAGTTTATAGGTTTTTGTTATATGTGTATAAGAGTTGAGTAATGAATTTAATGGATAATGTATAATTTTTTAAAGATATAAGCAATAAGTTGTAGAGTTTATTTATGTTATGAAGTCTAATGAGTATGAGCACGAGCATATGTATGCGTATTGAGAATTGATTTTTGTAGTGAGGATATAAGGTGGTATCGGAAGTGTTATTGGTTTGCAGATTGTGATTCTGGGTAATGGTTATAGTTACAGCTGTTATGCTGCCAGTATTATTGTTAGATTGCTTGTGCTCATAGGTTCTACTGCTGTTTGATGCCCTTGTGATAACCATGCCCTAGGACCGTTGCAGTTTAGAAGTTGGTTCGTGACAAAAATACATCAAATCCTTGATCTAAATTGTAAAGTATGAAATTGTTACAGAGGAAAATTATTCAACAAAGTAATTGTTCAACCAACAAAAATGAAAAGTTGCTGATAACTCTCCCTGATTCCCCCACTAACGTGACTTAAAGTTGTTTAAATAAACATGAGACATGCCCTGCCACACACCTCTATTAAAGGAATAGAGGCATGTTATGCAAAGTAAGACATGCCTCAATTCAAAGCTTAAACACGCCTTTATTTAATTCTGGGACACACATTAATTTTGGTGAAGGACACGCCTCTATTGAGCTCATCAACACTGCAACGCACCGTTTTGCACCAACTCTTCCAAAAGTTAACTATTTTCACCAAAATCTGCACAGGTACACATCTCAGGATAGAGCTAGCAAAATACTATTAAAATATACATAAAACTACTACATTAAACTAAAAGCTAAATAAATAAACCTGCTAAAAATTATAACAAAATAAAACGTAACATTCTAACAGAAATTAGGCATAAGTACTTTAAAGTGACCATTAGTGAAAGTTCAGTTATTTTTTAAGTAACAAATTTGAGTTGAAGGACGATAATGTGCATTAAATTAAGAGACCATGGGTGAAATTCACCCTTCAAGTTTTCATATATATTTTTTTCCTTTTTCTTTAGTATCTTACTATCTGACATGGCTATAATAATATTAAAATATTGTCACATCATATTCGGCCATCAAAATTTTGGTATGAAGTCTTGCCGGTGCTAAAATTGCCAAAATTAGGTAGATTCAGACATGATTTGTCAAAATTAAAAATTCATGCAAAATTTACAATTTTCATGAAAGTTAATGATACTTTTTATAAATAACCATTTTTTTAATTGAAATTTTGTTGTTACCAAATGTAGTTAGACAATTACTAATCCTAATAATTAGTTATTCTTAAGCCTAATAATTAGTTTTTCAATTGAAATTCTGCTATTTTTTATGGGTAAATTACTATTTCGTCTTTGACTTTAGGTCAATATTGCTAGTGAGTCCCTTAATTTTTAGAAATATATTAAAATGTTCCTTAATTTTAATTTTGTCTATTAAATATTCCTTCCGTCCATAATTTGGCCATTTACCCTTAAAGACTCAATTTTCACTAGAAACATTCTCTCTCCTCTCTCTCATCTTTGTCTTTTCTCTCTATCTTGCAAATTCTTCTTCTCTTCTTTATCGATGTAGGGGAGGGAAGTAAAATTTAGGGTTTTTCAATCGTAATATTCCATTTCATTTTAGGAGTATACAATATAATAGAAGGAATTAATGGCGTTGAAGATTCTAAAGTGTTTTATCAGGGCATTGCAGAGGCAACTATATTTTCTACTCTTTGTTACTATATTTGAGTTATGCATGTTAATTTCCTCATATGTATTAGTTTAATTAGTGAATAATGGGATTAGTGTTTTTACTTTCCTATTAAAAAGTTTAAAGTTTTGTTTAAAATTCAGGGTTTTTTATCGCTAATTTGGGTTTTGGATGATATGAAATATCATTAGCATGTCATCCATCCTAGACTGGGTTCTCATGTGCTTAGTGAAATGGGATTGGTGTAATCTTACAAATATTGATTGTTTTGATTAAATGCCTAATACTATATGCTAGTTCTTTTTTTGTGAATATAAATGGCATTACCTGAAAATTACACCTTGGAATTAAACTATGAAGGGCAATAAGGTACTGTGAGTAATGTTGATCCAGATAAGTACTCTTATATCTATAGACACAAAATTTTTGTGCATTTGAGTTTGAGCCAAATCCCTATGAAGAGGCATTGAATATTAATATGTCAAAGGATTCTTTGCTAAAAATGAAGATTAGTTTAGAAAAAATGAATTTAATTTAAGCATGTTTACATAAAATGATTTTAACAAAAGAAATGGACTAGAGAAGTTGCAATGATTTTATGACTAGAAATTAAAGATTTGAGCTATTTTTTTTAATTGTTTTGGCCCTTAAGTAAGATGGAGGAACGTTAAAATAGGTTTAGAAGAGTTTTGGGCTAAGCTCGGAGGCCCAAAAGAGAAGACGATCGTATGGGCTTGAGGGGAAAGCATCAAGCCCGTAGGAAGTAGAGCCATGAGGCTCAATTGTAGGGCCTCACAACCCTAGGTAGGGCCATAAGGCTCTACTGGTTCCCTAAGGTTTGACTTACGTGCCACAAGCCCGTTCCTTCGATCATTGTACGATTTTATTCCTTTTTTGGGGCTTTCCATGCATATTTGCTTACCTTTTTAGCCTTTTTATTTGCTTCCTTCATAGTATTTATAAAATTAGGAAGTTTTGCAAACTAAAATCAGAAGTTTTTGCTTGACATGCACACAAAGCTTTTTAACTAAATATGAATGTTTTCCTAGATTTTTCCCCTATAAATACCCTTTTATTTTTTGTAGAGAGGGGATCTTAGAGGCTTTTCTCTTTTCTCTTTTTATTTTTCTTAAGATTTCTTGAAAGCTATTTCCCTTAAAATTAAAATAAATTTTGGTACAACAATCGATTTTCTTTAAAACTTCTTGCTAGAGCATAACCAAGAACTTTTTCTTAGTTTATTCTCCATCAAAGAAGAATAGTTTTTGTGAATAAAAATTATTTTTTGTAAGCTATCTTCATAAAAGCAAAGAACTCTTCGACATAGCAATATTTAAACCCAAATCGCAAATCAAACGAAAGAGGTATGTCTCAAATTGTCAAATATTGTGCTAATTGAGTTGCTTTATTTGATATTTGATTCTTTATTTGCTATCATGTGACTCTTTTAAGGATCATATGGATAAGTAATAATCCATGTTGCACGATCCATATGATCATAACTTAGATATATTATATTGTGTTTGTTGTATCATTGTAATTCGAGCTTATTGATTTGCTTATTATGATACTTATGAAAATATTATCTTCCAATTAAAACATGCATATTCTTTCTCATATGAGTTTGATGGTTGAAGTCTTGTATATAGTTTTTTTCATGCATGTTTCATTAGATTATTAAACCCTAGGTTCGCTTTTCCATTGAAAGGAAAGGAACCATGTCTAAGCCTTGAGGCAAGCTACTGTCATGTTCATATTTAATTTACACACACACACTTAAAATTGATTTAAAACCTAAAAATATGCATGTTTTAGGGCCCTTTCGCACCAAAAAGACCTAAGAATCTAAAAATTAGTCCTGCACATGCCAAAATAATAAGAAGCCAAGCCTAGCCCCAAGTTACAAGGCCACATGGCTCTGAGAAGGGCCTTACGACTTTGCTACCCCATTTTCTTGTGTTTTTGTTACTTCTTTGCTTTTTGCATGGTTCCATGCTTGTTTGGTGGTCTTTCTTATGCATTTTTATGTCTCTTTTGGCCTTTTAATCACTTCTAATTGATGTTGTTTAGGCTTGAATAAGTTTATATGAATATGTCTAATGAAATATGCTACTGTCCAAACTGATTTTTTGGTTATTTTACCTATTTTGTTTCCTAAGCATGTAAACTAGCATGATATTGCTACAAATAGGTGTTCATACATTTAAATCTTATTTAATTGAGTTTATATGGTCATTAGAACGTGCATGTGCTATTGCCATAATAGATTCTTTAGGTTAACTTGATCATTTTAAGGTAAGAATATGCATATTTGTTTGATTAATCAATGTAATGATATTGGCATGCTTTTGTTACTTTTAAATTGAAGTTATATGACTATATGTATATGAAAAAGCTATTATTTTTGTTTAATACTTTGAATAATTTATTTGCTTGAATACTTGAACATGATAATCATGTTGAATTATTGAGGGCATGTTTTGCTCGTATGAAAGTTGATTGTATTCATTATGTATATTGCAATATGTATTACTTTTTTAGACTAACTATGTAGGATTCCCCATGGAGAGGTAAATGTTATAAGCCCAATGAGTCTTATATGAATGTTAAGGCAAATAGGTCTTACATGTTTGAGCCTAAAGCAAGTTGATGGTCGTAAAAGCCATTTTAAATTTCAAAGCTCATTTCACCTTTCCTTTCTTTAGTATAGGCCTTATCTAAATCATTGGGATGTAATCATTTCTACTCTCCTTTCTTTATTAGGATGTTAGATTCATGCGTGTATGAAAATATTTACCTTTCAATTGTTTGCACATTTATACTTGTTAGGTTGCTTAGAGGACTCATTTATCTTTCTCTTTCTTTAGGATTAGTGTACCTTTTTGTATGAATATTTATCTTAATAATGTGTATATTTCTCATGTAATGTTGCATATATAAATTGTTCATTCATTAAAAGAATATCCTAAGTTCTCTTTTATTAAAACCTTTAGCTAAAGTGGAAGTTGGTTATGATGGCTAGGTGGGATGGGGTGCCTAACACCTTTCCCAATTTGTACCCGATTTTCTTACCTAGATCTCTGACTAGTTAAGCCGACTTAGTGTTTTGTAAGGAATACAAGCTATAATTCATTTTCTAGAAGAACAAAATGTTTTTCATTTGTGGTCTCGATAACATTTAAAACTGAGTGGCAGCTCATTTTCTCTGGTTTAGTTTATCCATGCCGTCTTCCCTAAGACTATGAGCCTAATAGAACCACGTCACCATAAAGACACAACAATTAATTCAAAATTGTTATGAGTTGTAATGTATACAATATGACTAGATTGATTTGAGGTGTGGAATTAATATTACAATTGAAAGTGATGATGATATTTTATTTATGTTTGAGATGTTTAAGGATGTTGCTAAGGTGCAAATAACAATTTATGAAAGACATGCACTTATAAGAGTTTGGCAATTGGTAAGGAAATGCCAATTCCATTAGATTTCGAGGGTGGTGTTAGGTTGGTTTTCATGAGAGTTAAAATGCAAGATGAAGTTATTCATATGGCAGATAATGGGAGTCATTATCATGATAACGTTAGAGTAAATGATGTAGGGAATAATTTTACATCTATATGTGTAGGTGAACAACATAGTAAAGTGAGGGTGAATGATGTAGGGATTAATTTTATATATAGAAATGGGAGTGAGCAACCTATTGAAATTGATGTTGCAAAAACTATGAATAACAATGTAAGAGCTGGAATTAGAGTGGGCAGGGGCAGAGGGAGGATCTCTAGTGGCACTCAGGGTAGAGGTGGGATATCTAATGGTGGTGTAGGTAGGGGTAGTTCTAGTAATAGTTTGGGGAGAGGTGGGAGATCTAGTGGTGGTGTATTTAAGGACAGTTCTAGTAGTAGTTTGGGTAGAGGTGGGAGAAGTAATGGTGCTGTACCAAGGGTGGAAGCTCCAACAATATAAATTTTATATCAAGTACACACATTTGAGACAATTTGATGCAAAGTGTAATGAATATGAAGCTAGTGTCGGTAAGGGCAAGGATAAGGTATATTTAAAAGGAAAAGGTAGAAGTGCATTGGTAAAGAGAAGTAATAGATATCAATTTAGAGCTCATAGGAAGTTTAGGAACAATTATGATGAACCTGATAATGATATCCCAAATTTTAGTGACAAAAGTTATATTTTTTTAATAGTGATAAAGAATGGTCAGGTGATAAAGGCCATATGCAAATGAGTTTCAATCTAAATCTCATGATGATGACGTTGATTTAGAAAGCAGTGATGATAATGATGGGGCTGGTTCCAAATCTCAGGATGATGACGATGATTTTGGAACTCATGAATCAGTAGGTGAATTGCCTAATGAAGATTCTGAGTTAAGTATGGCTATGTCTAATCATTCAAGAGAAATATAGTAAAATAGTAAAGGTATGAGTGATGAAGAATATGATGTTAGAGGTCGAAAGAGAAGGAAAATTGATCCATTCAAAGGCATGTATGCTAACTGTTATGTTCTATTTTGTTATAATTTTATTTAGATTAAATTGTCTAAGTTCTAGTTTAATCTAGCTTAATTAATATTTATTTTAGTTTGTTTTGCTAGTTTTATACTGTGGTGTGTTATTGTGTAGTTTTCAGGTGAAAAATATGGAGTTGGCAAGGTTTTGGAGCAAAATGGTGTGTTGTAGGTGTCCATATGAAAGACACACCTCTATTCTATTTGGAATAGAGGCGTGTGCTAGTTTTTAACAAAGCTCCACACGCCTCTATTCCTTTTGAATGGAGGTGTGTGGAGCCAAAAACAACTAACAACACGCCTCTATTCCATTTTGAATAGAGACGTGCCTCACCTTTTATATATTAAACTTTAAATCACCACACAAAAAAGTGACACAGAGAAGGTTTTAGAGAGAACTAATTTGAGAGAACAGTTTCTTGTCTTTGATTTTTCTTCTTTGTACACATAAACAATTAGTTTTAGATTTCAATTTAGCTTTAGGATCAATTGTTTATTCTTGGTTTGTAATCAATTCTGCTCGTGAGATTCATAATTAAGATTGGGAATTCAACAGTAAAGTATTCTTAATCCAATTTCTATTTCTATTTCAATTCAATTTAATTATTTGTTCTTAATTGTTAAGCATGATAATGTTGATTAAGATGTATGTAATAATTGAATTGATTATTGCTAAATTGATCGTGAACTAAATATTTCTTGTCTAGGGTTAGGATGATTCCATATAAATGATTATGTTAGGACTAGTTACTTTGATGAATGATTTGCATATCTCTATTGAATTGTGCTTTTTGATATTTCAATTATCTGACAAGTTTTTGAATGAACCCTAGGTATTAAATGAGATTGAGAAATAATTTTATTACTAGAATTAGGTTCAATAGAGGATTAGGTATGAATCAGAAATGTATTACCTAATTAATATTTGATAATTAATTTGGTTAATTTTATTTAGGTCGAATTTGAGAATACGAAAGTTATTGAATTTTATCCCTAGATTAATTTTGCTTAATTAATTATTCATGATGGCATGATATCGCATTTTAATTAACTAGGCTAGCATATGATTTTAAATTGGATAATCTGAGCCCTATACCTTTTTTCCAATTGGTTGTTAATCTGCAATTTATTTTCTTAATTTCAATTTATTTAATTGTTATTTGATTTGCATTATTACCATCCCAAGATTGATTAGAGTGTTTAGGATTATTTTCTTAATTATTTTGTTTGTTATAATCACACAACCCTTACACAGTATTCCTTAAGAGACGACCTTAGGGTGTCTTACCCATTATTGCAGCAATCTCGTGCACTTGCGAGTAGTTGCCTGGTCCTAAATTAGTTAGGACATTTTTAGGCACAACAAGTTTTTGGCACCATTGTCGAGGAAGACTATAGGCGTAGTGTGATCGATTTTATTATTTTTTAATTTTTTAATTTATTATGTTAGTTTTTGATTTTTAATTTAATTAGGAAAATTTAATTCTCGTTTTTGTATTGTGTTTTTCTTTTATTTTCTTCTTTACTTTAGTTATTTTGTTTTATTTTTGTGAGAAGGTGCTTTTAACTGTTTTTCTAGTGTTTTTTTGATTTATGCAGGGTAGGAGATCTCAATGAGGAGAACTAGTACCCTACATAGACAATATCTACAAAGTCAATAAGAGAACCAGGGTACAATTTGAGTACTGTTTAGAAGACAATGAGGAGGATTATCAGGAAGAAGAAATTCTTGGAACAGAAGAATAGGAACAATACAGGGAAACTCAGTTTCAAGAAAGAGAAGAGAACAAGAAGACATGGCAAACAGACAGCCTGCAATGAAGGAGTTTGCTAGGCCTATCATTGGCAAAGCCACTTCTTGTATCAAATTAGGGGATGCAACACGAAACTATGAGCTGAAAACCATCCATTTCAACCAGATGTCATCCTTTTATAGAATGCCAAATGAGGATCCTTTGAACTTAATCAGAGAGTTTTACTCTATCATTCAGACATTTCCACTGCAAGGTCTGAATGAGGATCAATTAAGGATGCGTTGTTTCCCTTACACCCTCAAGGATAGGGCAAAAGTGTGGTTAATGACTCTGGCTCCCAATTCTCTGGCTACCTGGGATGAGGTCTATAATAAGTTCATTGGGAAGTTCTATTCCCACCAGAAGACTGCAAACCTTCAAACCAACATTGCTACTTTCAGTCAGATGGAAGGAAAGCCTTTTCATAAGGCCTGGAAGCATTTCAAGCTACTTCTAATACAGTGTCCCCACCACCACTATCCTCTCCAATTACTAAATTAGTTTTTCTATGATGGGTTGACACAGCAGTGTCAGCATACAGTTGATAATGCAACTAGTGGAGCTATGGGAGAGAAAACAGCAGAAGAAACTTATGAGCTGTTTGAGATGTTGGGAGCAAATTCCTAAAAGAAAAGTGCAGGAGGAAAGAAAGCAGGAATACATGAGGTGAACACCAATCAGGAGTTCGCAATGCAGCTTGCTGAGTTAACTAAACAAGTGAAGTTATTAGCAATAAAAGGAAATCAAACTCCACCTACTTAGGAGGTATGTAATATCTGTGGTTTTTTTGGGCATGGTGCTAATGTTTTCAATTCTGTAGTTAATTCTTTTTCAGGTGAGGAAGTCAATGCTTTGCAAGGTTTCCAACTAAGAGAAAGAGATGACCCATTCTCCAACACCTATAATCCTGGGTGGAGAAATCATCCTAACTTTTCTTGGACAGGTAACAATCAACAACAGCCTCAGCAGCAGGTCCAACTTTATCAGAGGACAAACCAGTTTCAGGGGCAATCCTCTAATCAAGTTCAAAATCAGCCCAATAAGCTATCATTAGAGGATAGGTTAAGTTCTTTCATTCAAGCTAGTGCCCAGAACCAGGAAGCCACTAATCGAAGGTTGGATTCTTTGGAGGCTTTAATGAAGAGGGTTGAAATTCAAATTGGTTAGTTGGCAGAGCAAGTAAAGGTACAAAATAAAGGGAAGCTACCTAGCCAACTGTCACAACCCATCTTTGAGCCATGACTGTCCTAGGGAATAGGGAGATTTAAAGTCACCTAAACCCGTAGAACACCTTATTACCTTAATTAACTTCCATTAATTACCAGTTATCATTACCCCAGAATCAGGACCATAATCTCCCTTTTCTAAAATCCAATACCATATTAATCATTTGTGATCAATTAATTGATACTAAAAATATTTTTCATCCTTTTTTACTTTTGAACTCCATTTTCCATTTAATTCCATTAGAGCTCTCTAATTTAATTAAATGCATGGACTGTAGCCATTGATATATCTTACCATACATCAAACATACAATAGTCTAAACTTCAATATTACAGACTTTTAAAATCATTGGAGCTCTAGATAAAACTTCTGAATAACCATTCATACCATATAATCAAAAGTGAAAGCTAGAACTTGGAATTTACTTTGCTGACCTGACAACCGGTCCTGAAAAATAAATAATAACTAAGGAGTGAGACAGAGCTCAGTGAGTACATATACAGAATAAACAATATTAGAACAAATAATAATAGTTCCCCTTTTTTCAATAACGATGTTAATCAAAATTGTTCTTATAGAACAAATCTCATATTTATAACAATTAATATATATTTAGCAGAATTCATTCACTTTCTCGGAAACGGTCTGTTTCCCCCACAATCAATCGAGTGGCGGTTTGCACCTTGCTCACTCTCACATGCTTAGTCACACGTATGACTGATCGGGTCATACATACTAGGGTTATTAAACCTTTTCCAGCTAAGGTTCGGATAATCTTACCCTATCCGCAGGTTCCATTACCATTGTGCACAAGGTCCGATGTATTACCCACATCAGAGGGGTATTATGCTTATCATATAAATCATTATAACAATATACCTTTTCAATCCATAAATTGATTCAATGGATAATAAAACAATAACAATATACCTTTCTATCCATGAACTGATTCAATGAATAATAAAACAATAACAATATACCTTTCTATCCATGAATTGATTCAATGGATAATAAAACAATAACAATATACTTTTCTATCCATGAATTGATTCAATGGATAATAAAACAATAACAATATATATTCCCATCATACGGTCACATTAAAAAGACCGAAACAATAATAGGCTCAATTGACCAAATGCCATAAAGAAATAATTATTCAATTGGCTCATTAATCAATAATTAATAATGCTTTGCCAAAGAGTTGCAATGCATTATAAACAAGAATGAATTGAGCATAATAAACTCAAATTCAAAGCAATAATACTATTTATACTCACCTCAACTCCTTAGCTCCTAAAAGAAAATGCGAATACTCGATATCGCGAACAATCCCTTTTCCTTTCGGTTCTACAATCACGTAAATGACATATCAACCTCTATCCTTATAACCTTACTAACCATACCTTACTTTTCCTTTCCCAATCAAAATCAAACATCACACAATATCACATTACAAAACAAATCATTTCCTTACCCTTGCCGTAGACAAACCATTAAATCAAGTTAAGGAATTTAATTCCTTTCCTTCTCAATTTCACAATTAAATTCATATCAAGCATATGAATAAAACAAATAGATTTCCCATTAGCCCATATAATAATTTACACTTTAAAAATCAAAATCCCTAATTAACCAATTCCATCAATTTTGGAAAAAAAAATCATTTTACTTATACAAATCCCAAATTGAACTTGTAATCATTCAATTGCACTATATACAAACTCATTTAATCAATCAATTTCATTAAATCAATTCACATCCCAAA
>CATKHJ010281810.1:0-14244 GCA_949750685.1 Vernicia montana | reverse complement strand
AGGGTGCCCCCATTTTGGAAGGATGATGAAAAGTGACTCAGTTATTCAGCTTTAGGAAAAAGTTAAGGCTAGGTCAGATTTTGGCCTTGAAGGAGGTCATTCTTGGAAGGCTCAGTCAGGTATGGCCTGAAAGGTTATTCTAAAAGGCTAGGCCAGGTTTTGGCCTTGGAAGAGGTTATGCTTGGAAGGCTCAGTTAGGTATGGCCTGGAAAGTTATCTTGGGAGGCTAGGTCAGGTTTAGCTTGCAAAGTTATCTTGGAAGGCTCGATCAGGTGTGGCCTCGAAGAAGATCATTCTGGAAGGTCAGGTTTGGCCTTTTGGAAGGCTCGGTTAGGTTTGGCTTTAGAAGGTTATTTTGGAAGACTAGGTTGGGTTTTGGCCTTAAAGGAGGTCATGTTTGGAAGGCTCAGTCAAGTATGGCCTGAAAGGTTATTTTAGGAAGGCTAGGTCAGGTTTTGGCCTTAGAGGAGATTAAGTAGGTAGGAAGGCTTGGTCAGATTTGGCCTTGGAGAAGATTAGGTAGGTAGGAAGGCTTGGTCAGGTTTGGCCTTTTCAAAGGTGAAGATTATGGGTTGGCTTTATGTGACCCATCTGTTAAGAGTCTACCTCTGGACATGACTTTTGGAGGTGATTTGACTAGCTAGTTTGCCTTTTGATTTTGCTTGTCCAAATGACTTGGACTTTAAGGATGATATGATTTTGCCAAGTAGGCTTAGTTTCAGGAGAATGGCATGATTTACCAAGGAGGCTCGGACTTGGAAGGATGGCATGATTTGCCAAGGAAGCATGGGATGGGCTTTGATTGGTTCGAGCCCTTTTTAATCAGCTTAAGGATGCTAGGTCTTGGAAGTAATGACTTGACTTTGTCTTTGCTAAGGATACTAGGCTTAAAGGATAGTGAGTCTTAAGAGACTTGGGAATTTGGTAGGCTTGGCCCTTGGAAGATGAGATTTTTCCAAGGAGACTTAGGTTTGAAAGGATGGTAGGTTGGGCCTTTTGAGAGGTGTTAGGGAGGTTGTATGATTTTAATATCGTAGCCTGATTTATGGAGAAGATAAGCACAACTATCTTATTGTCTCAGACTGAAGAGACTTTTAGAGTGACAGGACTCTTGACAATGACTCAGAAGATGTGCCCCTTGATTGATGATAAGAGCTGTTTAGCTTTTTGAGCTAAAAGATGTGACAGATGACTTAAATGATATACCATAAATGAATGATAAGGGCTACTTAGCTGCTTGAGCTAAGAGACGTGACAAATGAAAGGAAGGATATGCCCCTATTGAATGAGGGCAATGTGACGGATTACAGGAAAGATATGCCCCTACTAAATGATAAGGGCAACGTGACGGATTGACTAAAATATGACATGGAGGACATGTTCATGACGAATTACTAAAAGACGATATGGAAGACATAACCATGATGGATTTACAGAAGACGATTCAGAAGGTGAGCCCCCAATTAAGGAATTAGTTAGAGGATGATAACTTTGGAAAATATGCCCTTAATGTAGGATGAGGACATAAGAGACAAAATAATTTGACCAGGATAACTTTTTTATTTAGCTCTAACTGTTGCCCGAGCCGCTCTTTTGGGTTTTCAACTCGACGAGCTTGCTTTAATTTCTGCCTAAGCCGCCCTTTCGGGTTTTCAACTTAGCGAGCTGATCAATGAATTTTGGCAAAAAATTAATCCATCATGATTTGGGCTACTACTTTCCTTCATCTTGGGGCTTTGACCTTTGTCTAGACCATTCTATTGAATTCTTGGTCTAGAGGAAAATCTTGTAAGGATATCAAGTTCTTTTGGGATTGCCCCTTTGTTGAGGTATTATATTTGATTACCCAAAAGTGCAATGGGTAACTTCATTGGATTGCCTTTAGCTTCGCCTGCTCCAATTGAAGAGATCACCACTTAGTGTTCTCTATTATTTTGACTATCCTTTGGTTGGGAGCTGGTGAAGCGACTATTGATGCGGGCACAAGAATACCTCAAGTTTTTTATTTGCCCAAATCATGGTGTTTGATCATGGTGAAATGCAAATGTTTGCCAAAATTCATTGATTTTTTTTTTTTTATCTTTGTTTCCTCAACTACTTTAGATTAAACAAGAAAGATGGAAAGGTGGGAAAATAAAAGTGCACAAATAACATAAATGTTTTATTGCAAAAGGAAAAGATAGTACAAAGTAGAAGAAGAATACAAGAATGACAGACTCAGATTTGAACTCAAACTTTGGACTTTGAACATGGACTCAGACTCAAATTTGGATTTTGGATACGGACTCTGAACATGGACTCAGACTCGAATTTGAATTTGGACTCGGACTCGAATTTGGATTCAATCTCAAACAAGTCATATCAGCTAAGCTTGAACTTCTCTATAACATGTTACTTAAGTAATGGTGAGGTGGGGTCTGTTTTCCACTTTGGTGATGGATTTGGCTTGAAAAGGAAGGTGGCATGTCGATCTTAGCCTCAAAGGTCATGGGGTTCAGATTCTGCATCACTATTCAGATCAATGGTGGAGAATTTAGGTTGAAATGATTCGCTTCGGATGCAATCATCAACCCTTGATGCAGTTGCAACCAAAGCTTTGAAGGTGGGCAGGTATTGAGTTAACAAATGGGCTTAGTAGGCTGGAAGTAGGTTCTTGACAATGATGTCCACCTGTTCTTGTCTAGTTGGTCTGTTTACCATTTGAGCTACTTTAGCCCTCCACCTTATAAGGAACATGGAGAAGGACTCATTTGAAAGTTTTCTGGTGGTTTCCAAATAACTCTTAGTGACATCTACTTTAGTATTGTAATGATATTGTTTGACAAAAGCATTACAGATATCTTTCCATATTCTCTTTTGGCTCTTGTCCAGTTAAAGAAACCATCTCTTGGCAGCATCGGTTAAGGATTGCTGGAATAACTGAGCTAGGAGCTCATTGCTAAGTCCTAAAGATTTCATTGCCCCCATATATATCTTCAGATGGGTCTTGGGGCAGATGGTTCCATAAAAAATCTTCAGTTCAGGTATTTTGAATTTGGGTGGCAGTCTAGCATTAGGAAAAAGGGTTAGGGAGCTGATATCTACCCAGTCATCATACCTTTTAAGGTTCTTAAGGGCCCTTTCCATGGTTTCAAGCTTCTCCATGAATATTCTCATCTAAGGGTGAGAGAAAACTTCCTTCCTTTGAAGAGGATTCACAATAGAGGAAGTAGTAGATGGGGTTTGGGCTAGAACAGGATTGGCTCGGTTCAGATTTAGGGTGGTCTGGTCTAAAACTGGGTTTGGGTTGGTCGAATTAAGGATGGTTTGTCTAATCATAGTCCGAACTTCCTCAATGATGGATTTTCGTTGTTCCTCCATTTGGACTTGTTGTGCATTGAGAGCGGAGGTAAGAATAGCTTGGAGATTTTTCTCTTGCTTTTTAAGGAGACTGGTGACTTGTGTAGTTAGGGCAGCCATGTCAACCGAGTCGGCTATTGGTACCTTAAAGAAAAACCAAAAGAAAACTCGGTGAGTGGTTGGCGATGATATGAAAAGATGATAGGAGTAGGGTAAAGTGGGGTCTGTCTTCCACGTAGTGATAGGTAAGGTAAGGTGGGATTTGTCTTCCACATAGTGATGGGTAGGGTAAGGTGGGGGTCTTTTCTAGTAACAGGTTTCCTTTCTGGTAGGAAGAGGTTTTTCTTTTGGTAGGATAGTTGGATAGATTGATGGTTCTTTCTGGTAGGAGGGGGCAAAAATGATGGTCCTTTTTGGTAGGAAGAGGTGATGGTCCTTTCTGGTAGGAAGAGGTGATGGTCCTTTCTGGTAGGAAGAGGTGATGGTCCTTTCTGGTAGGAAGAGGCAAAAATGATGGTCGGGGCAGCCATGTTAATTAGATTGGCCATGAGGTTAGGGGTATACAGACTCTAAGGGAAAAGGATTTCATATAGTATTGTGGGTCAACTGTCATGGGACTTTGAGTATGATGGCCAAAGGTATTGAGCTTTAAGGATTTCATAAGGTAGGATGGGTCAAGGTTTTGGACTTAGGGTAACATGTTGGGCCAAAGGTATCGGGCTTAAGGTATTGGATAATGGGTCGATCTTAAAGGTAATGGGCCAAGGGTATTAGGCTTATGGGCAATGGTGTTGAAGGTACTAGGTAAGGTACCTTAGATAAGGGGTGATGGTATTTAAGGTTTGTGGGGTGAAAGTGATTGGATCGAGGTGAGAGCATTTGACCTTTCTTTGGTTCAAGGCTCCATTTGAAATGAATGCATTTTTTGTACATTATGAATGCATGACAAAAACATTTCATGAAGATGCTATTATATAAGGCTTTGGGTATGGTATATACAACCTAAGGTCAGGTTCTAAGTTCATTACATGAAAAGATAAGGGTGGCTTGCATTGGGTACCCGTCACGCTGGAGCAGCGATATACCTAACCATATGTGAGTCAAAGAGTCTCGTGTGGGTCCAATAGTACGTGCATACTCGTAAACGTCGTGGGGTGAATGATTTCACTATTGGCAAACAGACCTAAGGAAGGTTGTCCACTCGATGTTACTTTCTATCCATTGTTTTCCTAAGAAATCTAGGTTGAAAGGCAAGGAGCCTATGCAAGTGATGCATAAAAGCCATTTTTGCATTAAAAGTGCCAAACTTTGAAACCAATTAATAGTCCTCTTTATTTTCTTTATTAAAAAAGAAGGTGGTCCCCAGTGGAGTCGCTAACTGTGAGGCCTCGCCCGAGCACCGATCCGATCCACTATAGGGGAATCGAAATTCTCATTCGGATTTGTACTCACGATAGAACCCTTAGGATCGGATTGGTTGATTTTGAAAATTTGCATTAGGAGTCGCCATCTTAATTTATTTTTATTTGAGAAAATATAAGGTAAAAACCCATTTTTGACTCCAATTATTATCCAATGAAAAAGTGCACTAGTTCTCGATTACCAAAGAGGATTCGGGGACTAGATTTTCGGTTCATTTAATTGGTTTGGCAAATTTAATACAAAATGGCTTTAAATAATTTCATGAATAATTATAATGTATGAACAATTATACAATGCATGAATTAAAGTAAAGTAAAGCAATAAAGGAAATAACAGAAGTAATAAAGGAATTAAATAAAAAACTTATGTGATAAAAGTGAAAGAAGAGGAATGAAGCTTATTTTAATTGGATTTGATGCTTTAGACAAGCATGTTTACGTATCCTTTTGAATGGGAATCAAAATCCACATAGTTCGCCCTTCTTGCGAAGAGAGTTTGTTTAGTCTGAGCCTTTTTATCATGTTTCAAATTGATTGATTAAAAGGTGAGTTGATTAATTAGTTAACCTAATTGATTTATTAAGTTAGATTAATTATTTCAAATTTTAATTAACTAACAACCTAGATAAACCAATTTAATTAACTAACTAAGAAAAATAAAATAAATAAATAAAAGGAAAAGAGAAGGGAAAAGAAGCTTACCTTGCGCTTGAGCGACTTTGGGACGGCGGAGACTTGTCTCGGTCGGTGGCGGACTTGCCTCGGATGGCGGGGAACTTTTGACTTGGTGGGTCGACTTGGAAAGTCGCAACCCAATCTCGCTTTGCAAAGCAAGGAGCAATAGCAAAGCAAGAAATAAAAGAAACTGGGGAGCTCGTTCCTTTCAAACCAAGCTTAGGGGGATGGCTTGCTTGATGCAAAGGCTAATCAAGCAAGCCAAAGGATGTGTGAGCAAGCTCTGTGGTATCCTTTTGAGAGCTGAGGGGGGCAGGTTATATAGGGAGAGAGCAGAAGGTCGAACTGCTCATTTCCCGAATATGGGATCGCACAAATGAACCTGTGACCACTGCATGGTAGTATGCGGTCATGTAATGGTGACTGCATAGGTCCATGTGGTCACCGCATGGGCCTATGCGGTTATGGGCCCCGCTTCAGCCTGTTCAGCTCGTTTTCGCCCATTCTCGCTTGTTTCATGTCCGTTTTACATGATTCCATTTGCGTTATACTTGTTATTCAATCCCAGATGATCTAAGAATGATTTAGAGGCTTGAGGGATGGGTCCCGAGTCTCAAGGCTCAGATTCTCAATTTTTGAGATTTTGGCAATCTTTGGCGATTTCGATTTTCGGAGGTCGGTTTACTGAGCCTAGGTGCCTCTAGGGTTTGGTTGTATGCCGAAGGGTGCAAAATTAAGGGTTCACACTTAATGGTCTTAATGAATCATATCATTCATTAAGATCACATATAATTTTGATGAAGCCATTTCCATCTTTAATCAAGTGTATAATATGATCCTAAGGGAGGAAACTCAAAGATCTTTGTCTTTACAAGTTCAAGGCTATCAAGAAGCAACAGCTCTTACAGTGAAACAGAATAAGTCTGATCTATTATGTATAGGGGTAAGCAAAATCGAACTGAAATTAAAAAATAAAACCAAACTGACTGGTTCAATTCGGTTTGATTTTTTAAGTGGTTCGGTTTGGTTTTTAAAATAGTAAACCAAATTAAATTTTGGTTCAGTTCGATTTTTATCAAAAAAAATTTAGTTTGAACCAAATCGATCGAAATTTCAATATATATATATATATATATATATATATATACAGTCAAATCAATTAATTGAACTGAACTTTTTTTATTCGGTTCGGTTCAATTTTATACAAAGTTTGGCTTGGTTTAATTTATGTAAAATATAGATTTGGTTTTTTTTAGTTCGGTTTGATTTAAAATTGAACCGACCATTTACACAAGCCTAGTTATGTACTTATTGTGGGAAACTAGGTCATCTTAAAGAAAAATGTTATAAACTCCATGGTTACTCTCATGGATTTAAGCTCAAATCTAGAGGACCTCAAACAGAAAATAATTCTAATACTCAGAGAAGTGCTAATATGGTTATAGGGAATGCAACTACTGGTTCAACAGATTTGGCACCACAATTGAATATATTTAAGGATCAAATTCAGAAGTTGATGCTACTCTTGAGTGATCAAAATTTGAATGACAAACAATGCCTTATACAACCACCTGAACTTCCTCTTAATCCCACTGTTCAAACTTCATTTGCTATTATGGCTTGTAAACTTTCTTCATTTTTCTCTATTAATACCATATTTAATAAATTGATTCAAACACATTTCCCTACTACTCCTTGGATTGTAGATACAGGAGCTATAGATCACATTATTTGTTCCTTAAAACATTTTTCTTCTTATTCAGCTGTGGATAATTGTTTTATTCAATTACCAAATAAAATTAAAGTTCAAGTAACACATATATGGACTATGCAATTAGGTCCTTTAGTTCTTCCTAATGTTCTCTTTGTTCCTTCATTTAATTTTAATCTCCTTTTTGTTAGTAAGTTGATAGCAAATAAACAAGTTGGTCTCATTTTCTTATCCCATCATTGTTTTATCCAAGTCTTTTCATCATGGAAGATGATTGGATTGGCTAAAATGAGAGATGGACTCAATTACTTCCAGTTATCCCATTCTTCATCAACTACATCATATTCAAGCTTAAATTCATTTTGTAATAAGTCAGTTTCTTGTGTAGTTACTGCCAAGACCTGGCATCATAGGTTAGGACATATAAATATAAATTCTTTTCCTATTTTTTTTCCTTAGTTCAAGCAAAAAAAATCAAAAGATTGTAATCTTTGTTTTACTTGTTTTAGAGCCAAGCAAAGAAGGTTACCTTTTCCAATTCATACAAATACAACTACTAGTGTTTTTGATCTTGTACATATGGATATTTGGAGTCCATATTCTCAAGCTGATATAAATGAAAATTATTATTGTCTTACTGTGGTTGATGATCATTTTAAGTCTGTTTGGGTATTTTTACTTAAACACAAATATGAGGTATCACATATAGTACCACAAGTTTATCAATATGTTTTAACTCAGTTTCAAAAGGCAATTAAAATTTTCAGAATTGATAATGGAACTGAATTCTCTTTACCATCATTCTATAGTTCTAAAGGAATTATATATCAGACTTCTTGCATATATACCCCTCAACAAAATGGAATTGTTGAGAGGAAGAATCAACACATCCTGAATGTTGCTAGATCTCTACTTTTCCATGCTTCTTTACTTATCAAGTTTTGGGGATTAGCAGTCCTTACTGTTGTTTACTTAATCAATAGAATTCTTGCTTCAAACTTGAATAATTATACTCCTTTTGAACTTTTATTTCACAAACCACCTTTCTATACTCACTTGAGGTCTTTTGGTTGTCTTTGTTTTGATGTCAATCTTACTAATCATAAGAGGAAATTTGACTCTAAATCCAGAGTATGCATTTTTATTGGTTACTCTAACACTACAAAAAGGTATAAACTTTATGATTTAGAGTATCACATCACCTTTATTTCTAGAGATGTTAATTTCCATAAAAGTGTTTTTCCTTACAAATCTTCTCTGCAAATACCTCCTACCAATCCAGCTCCTAAACTTGTTTTGCCAAATATTCCAAATGTTATTCTTGACACTACTTATCCTGTTTCACAATGTCCATCCACTTCACCATAATTTTCTTCTCAGTCCACATCAATTCCAATCTCACCATTGCATAGTCACATGCACCTCCATCTCATTCACCAAACATAATCCCTTAATCCATATCAAGCCCAACATCACAAAATATACAGTCCTTATCAACTGAACAATCACTTGTATCTCAGGTTCCTCAACCTCAATTCTTTTCTTCTGCAGACTCTCAATTACAGACATCTTAAGATGTTTCTCCTGCAGAACACTAAACACAAGCCATTAGACATAGTACCAAACTTAGACAACCTCCTACCTATTTATAAGATTATCATAAATCACTTTTAACTACCACACTAGTTACTCATCCTCCTTCATCTACCATGCATCATTTACATCACTTTCTTAACTATGATAAAGTCTCTTCTTCCCATTCAAAGTTTATTTGTTCTGTTTCATCCACATTTGAACTAACTCATTATCATTAAGCCATTCACTTTGATCACTGGAAAGTAGCTATGCAAACTGAATTAGATGCTTTGGAAGATAATAAAACTTGGACAGTAGTTCCATAACCTGCATCTTATAAAGCAATTGGTTGTAAATGGGTATATAAGATTAAGTTTCATTCAGATGGAACTATTGAAAGGTACAAGGCAAGGTTGGTGGAAAAGTGTTACACACAAAGAGAGGGTTTTGACTATCAAAAGACATGTAGCCCTGTTGCTAAGCATGTTACTGTCAGACTCTTTTTAACTCTTGCAGCTATCAAAGGTTGGTCCTTCTCCCAACTTGATATTAATAATGCATTTCTCAATGGAGATCTACATAAAGATGTATATATGGAGCTTCCTCTAGGATACTAGCTTCAGGAGGAGTTGAGAAAGACAAAGGTATCTAGTATCCAACTTGTCTGCAAACTTCAGAAATTCTTGTATGGATTAAAGCAGGCATCAAGGCAATGGAACACCAAGTTCAGATAATGTTTATTGTCTCATGGTTTCCAACAATCAAAGGCAGATTACTCTCTTTTTACAAAGACTGAGAAAACATGTTTCATTGCTCTATTTATGTATGTTGATGATATTATCATAGCAAGTAACAGTCAACCTTTGATTGATCAATTAAAGAAAATGTTGCAGTCTCACTTTAAACTAAAGGATCTTGGAGTATTGAAGTATTTCTTGGGTTTAGGGATTTCAAGGTCTAGTGTTGAGATTTCTATTTGTCAAAGGAAATACACTATTGAATTGCTTCAAGAGTACATATACCTAGTGCTATACTTATTAAAGTTAATCATAAGCTTAAACACTACGATGATAACTTGTTAGAAAATCCTACTGAGTACAGTCAACTTGTTGGGAAGTTATTGTATTTGACAGTTACAAGGCCTCATATAAGTTATGTTGTCCATGTGTTAATTCAATACGTGGACAAACCAGTTAAGTCACATCTTCAAGCAGCATTCAAAGTGTTAAGATACTTGAAAGGTTCTCTTAGTCAGAGGATTTTATTATCAACTCAGTCAGAATTAAGGTTAAGAAGCTATTCTGATAGTGATTGGGCAAGGTGTATCGAGACCAGGAAGTCTTTGACAGGCTTTTGTGTATTTCTTAGTGAATCATTGATAAGTTGGAAGTCAAAGAAGCAATCTACTGTTGCAAGAAGCTCTGCAGAGGCTGAGTACAGAGCTATGCCAGTGACTACCTGTGAAATAATGTGGTTAATTTATTTGCTTAAAGATTTTGGTGTTGAGCATAAAGAACTAGTTGAGCTATATTGTGATAACATATATGCTCTTCATATATCCAAAAATCCAGTCCTCCATGAGAGGACAAAACACATAGAGTTAGATTGTCATTTTCTGAAGGAGAAGGTTCTTGCAGGCTTAATTCTTGCTAGACATTTGAAGACCGATAAGCAACTTGTTGACATATTTATAAAGGCTCTCCATCCAGCTCAATTCAACAATCTTCTAAGCAAGATGAACATTCATAACTTGTATGCTCATCTTGAGGGGGAGTGTGAAAATAAAAATAATATAAAGGGATATAGTGAAGTTGAGTTAGCTTATGTTAGTTAGTTTGTTAGGTCACTCTGTTCTCATTTCCTTTTCTTTTCTTTTTTTGATAATGGTAGTAATAGTTATATGGTGTAACAATAGTAAAAATGATGGTGGTAACCTCATAAGAAGTAGAGAGGCGACGACAACAATATCGATGTAATAGTGGCAAAAGTGATGGTGGCGATTATAATATATCAACGATAAAGGTGATGATGGCAACAACATAAGAAATGAGGGTAATTTCAATATAAATATGAATTGTTGTAGTGCTAATAGAAGAGATGGTAGTGGTGGTGGCAAAGGTGGATGTTAGGATTTCAAGTGTGTGAAATCCCACATTGGAAATGAAAGGGATTAAAGAGGGACATATAAGTGGGAATGACTTATAAACCTAATGCCTTAATGTTTTGGGTTGGAGTGTGGTGTCAAGCCATGAGTGTGTCTCTCACCAAAACCCATTATGGAGATCTCCCAAATTAAGAGGGCTCATTGATTCCAACAAGTGGTATTAAAGTCGTTGGCTCATAAGGGAACAATATTGTATGGTGTTCAGGTCATGTGGGTTGCAACCTCCACGTGGAAGAGCAAAAGTGACTCCCGGTGCGCCCATAAGTCCATTCAATATCTTATATTTAATTCATGTGAAATTTATATCTTAACACTATCCCTCAAGTGACAATTGATCCAAGATAATTTTTTATTAAGTCTAGTTGACACTTACAAATTTATGATAGGAACTGGGTTGATATAATTGAAAGTCCAACACGGGTGAAGAAACAAATTTGAAAGCCCATCATCGAGTAAAAAATAATTGAAAGAAACCCACCACGAGATAAGAATTGAAATCGAACTAAACCTAAAACATACTAGAAATTGAAAGAGAAATTCAAATTCCAATCCGAATTATGATAAAACAGGGGTAGGTGCATGGATAATTTCCGGCTCTGATACCATCTTATAAATATTGGAGCTTATATAGTTTTGGAAGTATTAACCTCAAAAACTAGCTTGTTGATGTTGGAGAGCCCAATTATATATAAGTCTATTCAACATCTTATATTTAATCCATGTTGGATTTATATTTTAACACTCCTTCTCAAGTGACAACTGGGCTAAGATAATTTTTAATTAAACCCAGTGAAAAAGCAAAAATGACTTTTGGTGTGTCATAACCGGTGGAGTATTAAGGTTCTTTACTGTAAATACTTGAGGTTTCAGGTTAAGGGCTTGAGGGAGAGATTGTTAAGATTTCAAGTGTGTGAAATTCCACATTAAAAATAAAAGAAATTAAGAAATGACATACAAGTGGGAATGACTCATAAATCTAATGTCTTAAAATTTTAGGTTGGAGTGTGGTCCCCACAGTGAATGATACTAGTGGTGGTGATATATTGTAATGGTGAGAGGTGGAAGAAGATATTATTTAAGTGTTATAAAATAAAAAATAATAAAAAAAAAAAAACTAAACTAAACTAAACTAATTTCTATAAGTCATGATTTTATGGCTTGTAAAATATACTTTCTATTTGTTAAATGGATTTTGGAAATTTTTAAAAAATATAAACACTCTTAAATAAGTAGCATTTTATGCATTATCCCAAAATAAAATAAAAAACAATAACATATGTCTAAGAATTTTTTAAAAAAAAAAATGAAATGAAAAGCACATGCAAAGCGAAAATATTTTCTTTTAGAATTGAGAAGGAAAATTCAAACTTAAATTTATTGTTCAAATTGCATATACACTTATCACTAAATTATATTTAAATGAGACGATGTTCTTTCTTTTGGGTGAATTTATTTTTATATTATTTAATATATAAAATAATTTTACATTAATTATTTATTAAGATAATTTTTTATTTTTTTATTTTATTTAATATGTAAATTAAATTTTATTATTTATTCAAATAAAATTTTGCTATTATTTATTTGATTTTTATATGAAATTATTTGTATGTATATATATTTCATATTTTTTGTGTATGTAACTTGCATTATATATATTTTTATATTCATTATAATTATATAATTAAATATATAAAATTATTAGTATATTTATAAAATAATTTATTCATTACTTTTATTAAACATATCACTATTATTTAATTTAATAAATTTATCATTAATTACATTTTAATTGTAATTGAAAATCAATTTATCAAATTCTCAAATTAGATGAATTATTAGTTAGCATTCAATTGATTTGAAATCAATTAAATACAATTTATTTAATTTGATAAAGTAGCAAAATTTAATGCACTTCTTCTCTTTGTTTTAGGATTATATATATATATATATATATATATATATATGATGTGTTGCAATTACTCAAGTATGCATTATTTTCTTTTTCTTTTATCTTTTTACTTATATAGAATAGTTAGAAAAACTTAGAAAGGGGATGAGACCATAAGAATAGAGAGTATAAGAAAAAATAATTGTTTAAAGATTTTTCTTTTATAAAAAAAAATTCAAGTGAATTTACAATGGATACCTTTGATATGTCATTTGAAATGGCTTCCTCAAGGTAGCAATAATCTAATAATTAAAAAGATTGCTATATAATAAGAGAGAATTTTTGAGGCATCATTTTTGTATTTACAGAAATGATTATGTTTTTTTGTTAGGGGAACACTTTCATTAAATTTTGAATTTTGAATTTTGAATTTTGTAATAAGATTAATAATTTAATGGTAAAAAAAAATACATGCCCTATATTATTTTATGTGTTGGAATTGCATAATAGTAAAGGATTTTTTTTTTTTAATTTTTTTATGTGTGTGTTGTAAGTTTGTATCACAATATATTCTCAAAAGAGAGAGAGGGAAAAAAAAAAAAAAGAATGTAAAGACTCATAGAGATTTGAAAATTACATAATTGCACATTATGATTAAAACTAGGGATAAAAGCAAGCACAGTTTTTTTTTTCAAAAAAAAAGAAAAGAAAAAAGCAAGCATAGTTTTTATATTATTTTTTTATTTTTTTAAATAAAATGTATGAGAAAACCTCTTTTCTACCTTATTAATTATTATGTTTAGTAATTATATTACTCATATATGTAACAATCTCCTAATTGGTAGTTTCTTTAAGAACCAAATTTATATGATATTGTAATTCCTATATATATATATATATATATGATATTGTATACTTACAATTCCATGTATAAATAAACATACATCCGATCCAAAAACAACCTAATTGAAATTAAAAAAAAAAAAAAAAGATATCATTTAATAAGACTTGTTTGTTTCATAGGAAAACTTTTACTTTTGCAAAATATTTTTCAACAAACTCATTTTTTGTTATTTTATTGTAATTTTAAAAATTAGTTGAAAAATATTAAAGTTTTCAATTTATAAGACTTTAAAAATATGTAAACTTATAAAACTTTATTTTTTTTAATTTATTGTTAAATGTTAAAAGGAAGAAATATAAAAAATGATAAATTATCATGCAACCATTAATCTATGGTGGTCATTGGGGTGAGCAAAATCGAACCGAACGAACTTGTTTGGTTTAGTTTTTTAAGTATTTCAATTTGGTTTTTAAAATAATAAATCGAATTAAATTTTTATTCGGTTTGGTTTTTATTAAAAAAAATTTAGTTTGAACTGAACTGACCGAAATATATATATATATATATATATATATATATATATATATATATATATATATATATATATATATATATAGTTTATTA
>CATKHJ010281801.1:0-23209 GCA_949750685.1 Vernicia montana | reverse complement strand
CTCTTTGGTAATCGAGGCTAGTGTGCTTTTTCATTGGACAATAACTTGGAGTCATAAAATGGGTTTTTTCCTTAAACTTTTCCCAATTAAAAATAAATTAAGGTGGCGACTCCCAAAATCAATTTTCAGAAATCAACCAATTCGAACCCGAGGGTTCCATCGTGAGACCAGACCCGAATGAGCATTTCGATCCCCCCTCTAGCGGATCGGACCGGTGCTCGGGCGAGGCCTCACACGTGGTACTAGTAAAAAAGACAAATGGGACCTATAGAATGTGCGTAGATTTCACAAATCCGAACAAAGCCTGCCCAAAGGATTCTTTCCCTTTGCTTATGATTGATAAATTGGTGGACTCAACAGCTAGATATGGATATTTATCTTTGTTAGATGCAAAACAAGGATATCATCAGATCATAATGTATCCCGAGGATGAAGAGAAGACTTCGTTCATAACTGAAAAAGGAGCCTATTGTTATGTCTCTATGCCTTTCGATTTAAAAAATGCAGGATCAACTTATCAAAGATTGGTAAAAAAAAAATGTTTAAAAACCAGTTAGGGAAAAACCTAGAGGCATATGTAGATTATATGATAGTGAAAAGCAGAAGCTTCGAAGAACACCTCAAGGATTTAGCCGAAGTAATCGGGGTTATGAGTAAATATGGCATGAAACTAAATCTAGAACAATGAGGCAAATTTCTAGGGTATATGGTGAACGAGAAGGGGATCGAATAAAACTCGAACAAAGTAAAAGCAATGTTAGACATAGCAGCACTCGCAATGTAAAGAAGGTGCAAAAACTAATAGGGAGAATTGTTGCTTTAAGCCGGTTTATATCAAAATCAGCTGAAAAATATCTTCCCTTCTTCAAGAAATTAAGGAAAGCGGCTACCTTTGAATGGACCGAAGATTTCCAGCATGCCTTTAACGAACTAAAAGCATTTCTCAGTTTTGAACAAATACTAAGTCAGCCATTACCAAGAGAAGAAGTGTTGATTTATCTATCCGCTTTAGAACAAGCGGTGAGTTTGGTTCTGATTAGAGAAGAAAGAACAGTGCAAAAACCAATATACTACTTCAGCAAAGTCTTACATGGGGACAAATTAAACTACTTACCCATTGAGAAAATAGCTTATGCCTTGATTCTATCAGCCAAAAAATTCAAATTTTATTTACAAGCACACCAAGGCATAGTAGTAACTAACCAACCCCTGTAAAGAACATTGCACAAACCAGAAACTTCAGGGCGAATGTTGTGTTGGTCAGTTGAGTTGGGCCAATATGGGTTATGGTATCGAACAAGATCGGCTATTAAAGTGCAAGCACTCGTAGATTTCATATCTGAATATTCCTTTGATACCGTAGTCCATGCAACTGCAGCAGAAGAAATTATAGGAAGAACAAAGTCGAAGGAACAAAATTATAATGACAAGCTAAGTTGGGACTTGTTCGTCAATGGGGCAAGTAGCAAATAAGGTAGTGGAGTTAGGATAGTCTTGAAAAATAAGCAAGGATTAGTATTGGAATATGCCCTTAAACTAGGATTCGAAGCAACACAAAATATTACAGAAAATGAGGCAGTGATTCAAGGATTAATGTTTGTAGACTACCTTCGTTTGACATCACTTAAAATCCACAGTGACTCCCAGCTCGTAGTCGGCTAAATAGAAGGGGAATTTGAAGCTAAAGAGCCCACCATGATTAAATATCTATAGAGAAGCAAGGAAATAATCCAAAAGATGACAAATAGAGGAGTTAAGCTAGAGTTTTGCAAAATACCAAGGGAGAAAAATAATCGGGCAGATAGTCTTTCCAAACTTGCAACAGTACATCCAGTCGAATTTCCTTATAAAATCTTTGTGGGGTCTTTGGTACATCAAAGTATATAAGATGGCGATGAAGTAATGGAAATAAATAAAGAACCAATATGGTTAGACCCAATCAGAGCCTATTTAGAGTGAGGAGAACTGCCACAAGATCCAAAAGAAGCAAAAAGAGTTAAACATCAAAGTGCTCACTTTTCCATTCACAATGATATACTATGTAAGCGAGCTTATTCTCTCCCATGGTTAAGATGCTTAAAGCCAAGTGAAGCAGAATATGTCTTAAAGGAAATACATGAGGGATGTTGTGGGATGCACATAGGTGGAAAAATGTTAATTGCCAAGGCAATTTGACAAGGGTACTTTTGTCCCATAATGAAGGAAGAAGCCATTGCCTTTGTTAGGAAATGCCCCTCTTGCCAAAAATATGAGCGTGGGAGATATATTCTCGCAGCAGAGAAAATGCCAATCACTAGTCCATGGCCTTTTGCGAAATGAGGTATGGACATAGTAGGACCTTTCCCAGTAGCCTTGGGGTAAAGAAAATTCCTCGTCGCAATTGAATATTTCACCAAATGGGTAGAGGCAGAGCCGTTTGAAACCATAATAGCTGAAAAGGTAATAAACTTCTTATGGAGAAACATTGTTTGTAGGTTTGGAATACCATATTAGCTTGTTAGCGACAATGGAAAACAGTTCGACAATGCCAAAGTAAGGGCCTTTTGTTCAGGGCTCCATATAAAACAACACTTCTCATAGTGGCCCATCCTCAGTCAAACGGGCAAATCGAAGTGACAAATCAGACAATTCTCCAAGGCTTGAAATGAAGGTTAGATGCATATGGCCGAAGCTGGGCAGACGAGCTCCATCATGTCCTATGGGCATACCGAACAACTCCAAGACAATCCACAGGAGAAACCTCTTTTAGTTTGACATATGGCACTGAAGCAGTTATTCCAGTGGACGTCGCATTACCCAGCGAAAGGATTAATTTTTCAACCAATGAAGACAATGACCAAGAAAGAAGGCTAGATTTAGATCTCCTTAAAGAACTTCGAGAAAAAGCGAGTATCAAAATGGCTGCCTACAAACAGCGAGCTGCAAATTATTTTAACTAGAGAGTAAGAGCTCGAGTATTCAATAAAGGAGATCTAGTCATGAGATATCTCAAAGCCACAGGCAAAAAGGAAGGAATTGGCAAACTAGCACCCAAATGGGAAGGACCTTTTAAAATTAAATAAGTGATAGGACCAGCCATATATAAGCTTGTAACAATAAAAGATATCAAAGTTCCTCATACTTGGAATATTAACATCTCAAAATGTACTATCAATAAAAATATTAAAAGTCTTTCTTCCAAATTAAATTTACTATTTCTAAATAAGCAAGAGGTGGCGAGTATTATGAGCGAAATTTCAATAAACAAAAGCCCTTGAAATAAATCTCTGTTGAGATATTGAAAAGACTTAGCGAACGCTAAGCAAAAGACCGCGAGGCAACTCTCTATTGAGAGAGTGAAAGACCTAGCAAATGCTAGGTGAAAGACCGCGAGGCAACTCTGTGTTGAAAGAGTAAAAGACCTTGTGAATGCTAGGTGAAAGACCGCGAGGCAACTCTCTATTGAAAGAGTGAAAGACCTAGCGAACGCTAGGTGAAAAACCCCGAGGCAACTCTCTGTTGAGAAAGTAAAAGACCTAGCGAGCGACCAAAGAGCAACTCTCTGTTGAGAAGGTAAAAGACATAGTGAGCAAAACAATTTTCTATTGAGGAAATAAAAGTCTAGCAAAAAGCCAAGCAGAGGTCCAAGAAGAAAAGTTCTTTGTTAAGAGACAAAAATCAGTACCTCACAAATAGGTCAGCATTAGACATGACAAAGAAAACAACTGAGTAGTTTGTAACACAGAGAAAATTGGCAAAAATGAAAGATCAAGGCTAAGTATACTTCAAGGAAGTAAAGTCATGTATAAGCAAGATATATAAGAAAATAAACAATGGCATAAAAATTTATATAAGAAGCAGTTAAAAGAAAAATGTATATTTGTATTAATTATTGAATTGATTACAAAAAAAAAAAAGGTTAAAAATATCAAGAAGCAAGAGGTTGTTAGTGTGAGCTCGGAGCAGTAAGAGGAGTCGGTGTGGAAACAAGGCGAGCTGAACTTGACGAAGCAGGTGATGAGACTGAGCTAGTTGGAACGAATACTAGCTTCAGTACATAGGTGAGAACTTTAGGGAATTTGGCAGCGCAAGCATCAACGACCATATTAAAGCAGCTTATGGCTCTTACTCCAGAATCCAAGGTCAGTCGACACTTGTATTCTGAAGAATTCAGGAAGTCTTGAATAATTGTAGCCTTCTCCTTCTCAGCCTTCTTGCGAAGACATTCAAAACTATTACATTTAACTTTGAGGTCTTTAATTTGCTTCTCAGCAATCTCAAAGTTTTTCATCAGTATAGGATAGTCCTTGGCTCACTCCTTAAGATCGGACATTTCAGCCTTCAATTTTTCAGCTTCAGATCAGAGCTCTTCTATGATATTTTGACGATCATGAAGATCTGAATCTTTACTTTTGATCTCAGCTTCAAGGTCCGTCAGCTTAGCATTTAAATTTACTAGTAAACACTCTAGGTCGTCCGATTTTTGTGGAAAAAATACCTTTATAATGATCCCTTTCTCCTGCAAGCCGCTTCACCTCAGTTTGCAAGACCTCTAGTTTGCTTAGATCTATTTGTTTCTTTTTCTCCTCCTCCAAAGCAGCTCGCAAGGAAGAAATTTCAAAGTTTAGCTTTCTTGCCATCTCTTGACTAGAAGAACGAAGGGTTGAGATGGCAACATTCTATTTGTTGATTATGTCTTGATTAGAAGAGAAAGCCCTTCGTACCACAGATTGGTACTAAGCAAATTCATTCAATTTCTCTCCCAGTTCTTTGTTAAGCTTTGTCTACAAAAAGACAAAACAAGAATAAATAAAACATTTAAGGAGAGAGAAAAAAGAGACAAATAATATATATATATATAAATACCTCGTCAAGAGTTGACTCCGAATCCAATAGAAGCTGCTCAGGGAAAGAAGGCTTTAAAGTTAAGGTGACCTCTGGCTCAGCTTGCTCAGGAGGAAACGAAGTTCCCTCATCCATGATTTCACCTCGAGGCGACAATTCAATGAGATTAGTTTGAGGGATTGGATCTCTTGTTTCGACTCCATCTGCCTCAGATTCCAAAGCAACTTCGGCCCTAGTCTCTTCAACATCAGGGACCCGTTCAGTACCTTGGTCCCCGTCAATTGCTCTTTCTTCCTTCCCCCTCTGAATATTTATCGAAGGAGGCAGTCTGTCAACCACGCCAACTTCAAAAAGAAGACTAGGATCCGAGATGGGAACGGCAAAAGAAGGAATAAAGGTATCAACTCTTTTCATTTGGTCCATAAAATCTTTCATAGAAACGAGCTATAAGGGTAGAACTGTAAGAATTATAGGCTCTGAACTCTTGGTTGCTGAAAAATAAAAAATTGAAATTTTGCATAAGTATAAAAATAGCTTGCAGATAGAAATAGACAAAAATAAATATAACCCTGCTAGATTGAAGAGATCGTTATAGGAAAATGTATGTTGAGTCCCGCAATGAACAAAAAACTTACCTGTCTCAATCTCAAGCTCACGATCGCTAACAGGTTCGCAAGGTAAGGCGGTCTCTATGTACGGTCGAACAACCTCATCAACAATCTGAAGTGCTGGTACCCTTTTGCGAACCTGCTCAACTATCATATCAAAAATCCTACTGTTAAAAAGAACATCTTTATAAAAGTCAGAAGTAGTCCGCTCAGAAGATGAAGAAGAATCACCTATAGATTTGTGAAAAATTTTAGAGACAGTAAGGGCATCTTCACCCTCTCTGGAATCTAAGACAGTAATAAGTGGACCTTCAGGGAGGATTGGCTTCGCTACCGAAGTAGCCACAGTAATTGGATTTGCTACCGAAGTAGCCTCAGCAGTTGTTTTGGTTCTTGAAGAACTGGCGGCCGCTGCTTTCATCAATCTTCTACTTTGTTTAGGAATATGTTTGATTTGGGGAGGGGATACCTTCCTCTTCTCACCTACAGATGTTTCGAAACGCCATTCAGCAGTAGTAACGGTACAAATCTTGCCAAATTGCTCTACCAGAAGAGGAAGGAAGGCAGCTTCATTGTATGGGAGAGGAGTCATGCCTCTAGATAAATCATGGATCTTCTTGTAAGTGTTGTCTTTATTGGTAAGGCAAACTGCAAAACGAAGTAGGAAAATATATTAAACAAAGGTAACCCTATAAAAGGGATGACGGAGTTGGAAAAAGGTGAAAACTCACCCCTAATTTTCATAATTACAAGACGCATAGTTTTACCTCAGGCATCTTTGATTTGAGAAGTAAAATCAAGCTTTCTCATATCATAAGAGCAGTTATCTTTGATGAGAGTCTCCATGACAATGATTTCTTCAGGCAACAAATTCATGGGAATGTCCGGAAGGCCATAGATTGCAGGAACTTGGAGAGCTCCCCTAAAATCGAAGCCTTCACCTCCTTAGTACTTTTCTTTAACCACCACAGTGGCAAACTTGGTGTGCCAATTATTCACCTTGTTCGGTTTATTGATACTTTGCCCAAACTTCGAGCCGGTGCACCATACCCGCCTGTCGCCTGAGCGAATGAACTTAAAGAAGCATTGGAACATCATCACAGTAGCGCGAAGTCCCAAAGCTTTGCAGACCACTTCAAACTAGTGCAGGTCTTGTATAGAGTTCGGTGAGAGCATCATTGGATTGAAGCAGAAGTAGTTGAAGCATTCCACCAAAAAAGGAGATGGAGGAAATCTAAGACCCACTTCTATTTGATGATAAAAGAAGATAATGTGATCATTATCCTTAATTATCTCTGTGGCGTTTAGGATGCTAGGATTCACATAAATTCTGTCAGAAGATTTAGGCAAGTCCACTGCAAATCTCTCTTGGTCTTCCAAATTTTCAGGAAATCCACTCAAATCTAAGTTTTTCAAAGTGGAGGCAATGTCTCCCCAAATGTTCTCCAAGTTTGCTCGAATGTTGTGGTATGAATTTTCGTCCTTTTTGGGAGCCATTGAAGTATAAAATAAAAAGAAATTAAGGAAAAGTGAGAATAAGAGAATGCTGGGAAAAGCCAAATACAGAAAAGGTTTCTGAAAAATGAAAACGCAAGAAGCTTGAAGAAGTGGAGAAGAAAGGGTTTTTATAGGAAAATAAAATCCGAGAAAGACGCGCTGAGTAATCATTTCAAAAATTTGAAAAGGCGGCAGAGATGAAGTAAAACTTTTTTGACTTCATGGCCCGTATCAGGTCACGTGACTGCTCTCCATAAGGGAAGGTACCATAGCATTAAATGTGGGATTTTGTCAAGCGCGTAGGGGTACCCAGTAGACTCTCAAAATTCTTAACGAAGTAAAAGACTTTGAACTGAGGTAAATGAAGGCTGACTGGAAAAAACAAGATTGCTAAACACTAAACTAGTTATCCTAAGCACTGAATTGTTTCTACCAAAGTTTGCAAGAGTTCTCACTTCGCTGAAACAGGGGGGCCTCTGATATGGGATAAATAATACCAAATTGGGTTAGAAGAGGAAATGGGCTAGGCCCAATCCAATATGCCTAAAAGCCCAAAGACTAGAAAGACAAGATCAATATTGTCATCAATTTGTTTCCTACTCCGGAGCTGAAACATGCAAATCGGCATCCTAGTTCGAATCGGTCTAGAAATCCATACTCAATCCGTGTAAGGACTCGCAATCTATAAATATCTCAAAAATCAAACTTCATAGGTACATAGACATTCATTATACTCTCATAACATACATAAATTTTGACATAGCTTATTGAAACAGAGTTTTTCACCTAAATTGAGCCAATCTACTAACTTGACCGTCACAGTGGCTTTACTAGACACCAGGTCTAGCCCACTTGACTTTCGTTCTGTCTTGCAGGTCGCACCAACTCAAAATCAACTAAGCGAAGATTGAACTATTTTATTTCAACTAGAATCAGCTTCATCAATCCCAAATATAATATAATATTTTTTTTATTTAAAAGAAATTTAGTATTTTTCACATTTGATTCAAAGTAATGTACAAAATAAAGTAAAGATAAAAATTTAAAAATATATTTTTCTTTTTTTAAAATGATCCTTAAAATTATTATATAAATTTAATGTGTCACTTAAAATAAATATATCTTTACTCAAAAATTAAAAAAAAAAGTAAATTAACAATTCAAATGATATCACGACATAATTTTGAGTAAGGAGAAAACTTAAAATACACATAACTTTTAGAAATTCTTAAATATTAAAAGTTTAGATTCAAAAATTAAAAATCAAATAAAATTGAAGGACATTAACAATTTGAGTGAGTCAAAATATATATTTTAGAAGAACAAAATATAAAATTAATAAAAATTTTAGGAGTTTAAAATATTTTAGTGGAGTCATCTTATATTTTAACAATTTTAATAGGTCATTTTAAAAAATTTTAATGGAGTCACTGCTTAAAATACATATAAATTAGTAGGATTATTAAAAATTTCAGTGGGGTTACGTGATCCCATTCAGCAACACATGCCTCGATTCCTATATATACACTTACCACTAAATTATATCTAGTTGCACAAGTTCCGACCAAATTTGACATCAAATTAAATATGTTAGAAATTATACATTAGTATTAATTAGGTAAAACAAACAATCAACTTCTAATTTAGTGATAATTAAATTGTGTTTAGGGTCTGTCAAAAAAAATAAATAAATAAATTGTGTTTAGGTTTATGAGATTGCTGACTTCGATTATTATTTATTTATTTATTTTGATATGAAGATTGCTGAATTCGAAACTTAGGTCCCATCTCAAAAAGAATAAAAAGGTCAAATAAATGAGCTGAGTATTTTATTTTATTGACCATCATTTTCGACAAAGGTTTGTCTGGCACGCCTCTACTTCTTGCAATGTTGGTGGTCTAAGAGGCACACAAAAATCCCAAAGATAGTTACTTGTTGCTTCCTCTAACTGCTGATTACAAACGGTATCTTATTACTGGTTATGCAAAAAGTGGAAGATTTTATTATATATATATCTACCAGTTTTTCTATATATGACAAGTACATTTCATAATCACAGTGTCTTTGTTTTTCCTTTTACAGTTAATTTATTATTATTATTATTATTATTATTATTATTATACTTTCATATTTCATTAACATCAAGAGTTGCTTTTTTCTCCCACTAGCTTTATCACTAACAAATTATTTCACAACAAATGGGTATATATGATGTTATTGTTATGTTAACATCTTTGTTAAAAGGAAAGACACTACAAAAATTTTACAGTTTATCGACGTAAACACAAAAAATTAGTCAGCAATTTTATTTACCAACGGTTTATTAATAACCATAAACAGTAGGTAATTCAATTGTCATTAAAATATTTACTTATTGAAAAGTAAATCGTAGGTCAATTACCGACTGAATTTTTGTCGGTAAAGTGTTGTTCATTTATCGGTAAAACAATTTAGGTTGTCAAAATTTTTATAGGGGAGACAATTTACTGATGGAAATTTCGTCGGTAATCTGTCGATAAATTTTAAATAAATATTTTTTCGAAAATAAATATTCCGTCGGTAATCCATCGGTAATTTTATAAATAGTTCTTTAAAAAATAAAACATTCCGTCGATAACTTTGAAATATTTTTAAAATTTTTCCCGTATTCAGTCAATAAAATTATTTTTGTTAAAAAAAATATGTATATTTTTAAAAAATTAAAATAATAATTTAAAAATTAAAATTATTAGAATGAACGTGAAATTTTAAAAAAAAAACAGATAGAATATAAAATAAATTAGGAAGCTTAAAAAATATTCAAAATACTAAAATTATAAAAAAAAACTAAAATTATATTTCAAAACTAAAAAAAGAATAAAATGAACCTAAAAGAGAGAGAGAGGATAAAAAAGAAAAGAGTAAGATAAATTAAAATTTTAGTAAGATAAATAATTTACTAAATTTATTTTATAATTTACTAAATTATAAAATAAAATTAGTAGGCATAAAAAATTTAATTAAAAATTAAATTCAAGATAAATATTTATTAAATGTTTTTCAAAACCACATTAATACATTTTTTTTATGCTATAAAAAAATCTAAAAAATATAAATAACAAAGTATAAAAACTAAAGAAACAATAAAGAAAATCTAAGAAAATTGGAATAAATTTAATATATTTTTTCTATTGAAGGGTTTGGAATTTAAGATGTAAAATAGAAAAAAAAAAAAAAAAAAAAAAAAAAAAAGGAGAGAGATAGAGAGAGAGAGAATAAGAAAGAAAGAGTATAAGTTTATTAAATGAGAAAATGAAAAAAAAAAGGATGAAAAAGAAATAAAATAAGTGATGAAAAAAAAATGAATAAGTAATTAAATGAGAAAGAAAGAAAGAAAAAATTTATTTGTGAAAAAGAGAGAGAAGGAGTGCGAGAAAAAGATGAGGAAGAGAGGAGAGAAATTAGGATGTGAAAAAAAATGATGAAGAGGAAATAAAAATTCCTTTTTATTTTTTTTTATGCAATTTACTAATGGTTTACTGATGAAAATTCCATCAGTAAAATTTTTAAATAAAAATCTAGAGGGAAATTTCCCTCAAAAATTTTCATTTATCGACGAAAATTTCATCGATAATATTTTTTTAAAAAAAAATTTAGTGAAAATTTGGAGGAAATTTTTCATCCAAAATTTTCGTCGGTAAATTAAAAATTTTGGAGGAAAAAATTCATTTATTAATTTACTGACAGAATTATTCTATTTGTAAATTAAAAAAATCATTTATTAATTTACCGACGGAATAATTCCATAGGTAAATTAAAAAAAATAATTTATTAATTTACTGATGGAATTATTCCATCGGTAAATTAAAAAAAATTTCATTTGTAAATTAACCGACAGAATTTTTCAGTTGGTAAATTAAACAAAAAAATCATTTATTAATTTACCGATTGAATTATTCCGTTGGTAAATTAAAAAAATTCATTTATTAAAAAAATTTCATTTATTATTTTACCGACGGAATTTTTCCATCGGTAAATTAAACAAAAATTCATTTATTAATTTACCGATGGAATTATTGTGTCAATAAATTAAAAAAAAATTCATTTATTAATTTAACGACGGAATAAATTAAACAAAAAATTCATGCATTAATTTTCCGACGGAATAATTTCGTCAGTAAATTAAAAAAATTCATTTATTAATTTACCGAACGGAATTATTCAGTCTTTAAATTAAAAAATAATTTATTAATTTAATTACTGATGGAATTATTCTGTCAGTAAATTAAAAAAAAATCATTTATTAAGAAAAAATCATTTATTAATTTACCGATGAAATTATTCCGTCGGTAAAAAATAAAAAATTATTATTTTTTATTTACTGATGGAAATAATACATTGGTAATTATCAAAAATAAAATAAAAAGCTTATTTTACGTTTAGCGATGAAAATTTTCATCGTTAAAGATGTCGTCAAATTTGAGAGCCTGATTTAGCGATAAAAATTTCTATTAGTAAATATTGTTTGTAAAGCCGTTAGAAATCTGTTGGTAATTTATCACTAATTGCTTACGCTATTTTTTGGCACCTTATTTAGCGATGAAAAATTTCCATCGGTAAATAATTATTAATAAACCGTCGGTAATTATAAAAGGGAAAAAAAATTTTCATATTTTGTCGGTAATTAAGTAAATTTACCATTGGAAACACTTCCATCAGTAAATTTCTATTAATAAACTATGATTTTCTTATAGTGAGATTTCCTCTTCATTTCCTTTCTTTAAATTGCATTTTGTTAAAGAATTTTCAAAATATAGATATAGATTATTTGAGAATCTCTCCCTATTCTATGCGTGTAAAGTATACTTTTGCACAAATAAAATGAAGTTTTTATTTCAATGAAATGAATATAACAGAGCATATATATAGCATTTTATTGTCTTTAATTTTGATATTATATAATTATGTGAGTAAGGTGGTGTTTGATAACACCATTCAGCACTTAAAATTAAAATTTTTAGCACTTAATCATTTTAAGTTTGTTTGATAACTACGTATTAAAAGACTAAATTAAGTCAAAAATCATTTAAAATGATAAGTCAAAATTATTAACTTAAAATTTATACTGAATGCAATAAGTAATTAAATTTTTAAATATTTTTACTATTTAAAAATTATATCACTTATTTTATTCAACACTTAAAATTCAGTACTTAAATTTTCAGCACTTAATTTTCACTTTTACTAAACACCACCTAAGTTTTGTTTATACTTAATGTATACACCAATATAATGAGATAAGAATACATAGATAAAAAAGAGTATCAGTATCTTTTCATTGAATAAAAAATTTCTTTTCATTGAATAAAAAAATCATATTAGCTAACATATCTCATCACTAATTAATTATCATATTTTAATACCATATAATAATAAGTGATCATCAAAGTAGCGATTGGATGACCAAATACTAACAATTATAAATTATAACTTTCACGTTTGAGTTGTAATTTGAATAACTAACAACTAAATTTTGAAATATTACTCCAAATGCTATTACATGCTCCAATTAATTCGGATTCGAGTCCGGTAGGACCATAAGAACGACAAAACTCTCTCTCAAAAGTTTTAAAATAGTTGCATATCGAAAACTTGAACTCGATATCTCTAATTAAGTTAGAATAACTATTTACCAATTGATTTACGCTCTCTTAGATATTAGTAATTGAAATTATTCTTAATTTCATCCGGATTATGGGTGAAAAGGGGAATATTATTATTATTATTATTATTATTATTATTATTATTATGAGACCAAATTATTATCTCCAATAATATTCCAAACGGAAAGAAAATAATAAGATCACACTTGGAGTTGCATATTATGTGGCCAAATAAGAGGTACAATAAGACAACCTATCTCAAAACAACCAATATATTATATGGTACACCTAGCCAATGCACCCACCAACATGAATCTCAAATCATACACTGCATCTGTTCGGTTTAGTTCAATCCAACTGAATTGATCACAAAAATCAAACAAATCATAACATTGCTTCTCAGGTCTACATGTAGTACTATATTATAGGCTATCAATCTAAATACTTTTGCTTGCAATCTCACAGTTATAGCTCCCTTCTAAATGATTTCAATACTATTTAACCATAAAATAATCGATTTTTTAATATTTATTCTATAATCAAAAGATTGAGAATTCAAATCATGATATTCTATTATATATGTTTTACTTTTTTTCATTTTTTCCCTTCATGTGCAGGAATGTGTATGTTGTAGAAAGCGAACAATTAGGAAGGCATGATTTTTTTTATAACGGAAGAAAATAAAAAAGAAAGAAAAAATTGGGAATCAAAATGACATAAAATCTTTGTGGAATTATCCTACAAAACAAAGCAAAGCAGATTGCTTCTAGATACCCAAAATGACGCCCAAATCCACCAAAAATAGCCAAACTGAGGGCTTTAAAATCCTTGAAAAAGCTAATTATTTGATACCAAATTTTGGAACATACGGCGGATCATGTATGATTTTGATTGTGACGCGCATTGCCATTCAGATCAGAGCGCTACAAAAATAAATAAATAAAATAAAAATTGCCACTTGATAGTCGCAAAACCTTTCAATTACAAGTGAACATGTGCCCTAAGCTCTAGTGGTCCGTATCTTATCTAAGACCATACCTTTCAACATTAGAGCTTTTGTTTATTATTTTATTCTTGAGATTTAATTTAATTAATGAATTTATTTATTTTTTTAAAAAAATTAATTAATTAATTATGTATTTTTAATCCGTCATACTATTTAATCTTTCTATCTATTTTTTTACATTTTTTTCTTTAAAAAAAAAAGAAAATATATTTTTCACCTGAAATATTCTCTCTCTCTCTCTCTCTCTCTCTCTCATCACCACCACTCACCACTTCCTTTTCTTTATCTTTCTCTCTCTCTCTCACTAAACCACCACTCATCATAAAGCCATGAAACTCACCATGAACCATGCCTCATAAAACTCACCATCGATTTTTTTTAAATGTTGTTGTCCTTCTATTTGTTTTTGTTGCATTTTTCAATTGGAATATTGATTTCCTCCCTATTTAAGTTGATTTTGGGTTTGTATAAAAAAAAATTTAAAAGAAAAGATAGGTTTTGGTTCTAATTTTTTGGGTTTTTATTTCTATGGTATAAGTGGAAAATTTAAAAGAAAATAAGGGGTATTTTAGTTTTTTTATAAATTTTTTATGGCAAAAATGGAAGAAAGGATCGTTTAGTTGACGGAATAAATACTGAGAGATTAATTAGTTAGTTTCTCAAAAAGTAGGAACGAGTTAGTTAATTAAGTCAAATCTCATGGACGAAATAGTAATTTATCCTTTATTTATTTATTTTTACAGTTTTGATTTTTTTTTTACACCCTTGATGAGTGGGAAGTCTAGTGCTAACCTTGTTGGATGGAGGTATTCACCTTCATGGATGGAAAGTCTAGAGTTGGATGTTGGAGCATAGACTGAATCTTAGCATGCATGCCAAAGACAAAAGTAGAAAATAGCATTAGAAGACTGCGCCAAGCCTATGGTTTGGTACGGGCCCTCCGATGCTTAAGTTAGTGTGGCTACATGTACGAAGTGAAAGGCTCGAGAAAATAGTGAACTTAAAGATGATGTCACTGCTTCCCTGAGTGAGAGGATTTGAGAGACTCTCACTGTGACATTCTCCAGCAGGAAAAGAAGGTTTTTGGGCACTGGACTCCAGAGAGTGACTAGTTCAAGAGAGGAGGACAACCTCTCAGTAGATGACTAAGAGATTGCTCTTTTTGTGAGACCTTCCTAAAAGCCGAGTGGCTCAAGAAGTATACTAAGTTACCTTTGGAAGGTTCAAGCTATTGGTAGCTTTTGTTCTCTAGTAGAGGGGATCCAGAGGTCCTCCCAAAGGTCTCCTTTGAGTTGAAGAAATTTGGGTCTTTATAGGAGTATTGAGTTGCATGGCTATGAGTGCTCAATTTGTCTCTTTTTGGTACATTGATTGACATTGAGGACAATGTTAATTTAAAATTGGGGGATAGAAAAATTCTTACATTTTTAGTTTTAGTTTTAATTTCAGTACTTGTTTATTTTGTTGAGTTTGAATATTAACTTTAAATTTCAGTTATTGGTACATTTTCATATATCTTACTTTAGTTAATTAGTTTAATCTTTAATTCTGTGCTTATTTCTTTGCTTATATTATCTTATACTTTGGTTTGGTTAGTTAAGTTTAAGTTAGTAAATATCTTATCCTAATTTCAGAGAATTGTAAATAATTGTGCAATCTTGAATATATTCTTGAAAGTAATTGATGGTATGAAAATGGTGAATGAGTTGATTGCTTTGTTGAGATTGATTGGAGGCCAATGATGGGCCATAATTGAATTGAGATGAATTATAAAAGTGTTACATGTTGAATAATTGCTTTTTGTGATGAATTGATCATGTTGAGATATTGCTTTGAGTTTGTTTGCATTGAAATTTTTGCTTAGATGTTATAAATGCCTACTAAGAGAGGGTATCTTTGACCTGTGAAAAAGAAAAAGAAAATAGCTTGCCCATCATTTTATGGGATTGTGAACCCTCATTTTAGCATCTTCAAAATTATTTCTGAACTCAGAAGCTGACCAGAATATTTTTTTATCCAAACTTACACTTTTTCGATTCTGACCAGGCTATTTGTACTAGACAGTATTTTCCCAAAACTGATTGGATCTCTCCCAAAACTGACTGTTAATCTATCCGATAATTAATTTCGGATCCGCCGCCACTGACTGGTAATTTTTTAGACTTCAGAATACCTCCAAAACTGACCTGGAACCCTCGAAAACTGACCCGAAAACTAAAAAAAAAGCCTGCAAATCCCTCTTTGAATGTTAGTCGTCGGAGCTGCTGGCAGATCCGCAGGACTACCCGAAGGCTACCATCGGAGCTTCTGGAGGATCAACGAATTCGCATCAAATTTTGTGCCGTATTGACATCAGTCCCGCCACATCAGCAACCATTAGAAGGCCTGGCGCGTCCGCAAGCGCGTCTCGCGGACCTATCCTTTTTTCGCCAAATTATCCTTTTACCCCTCCATTTTTTCACTTTTTAGGTAATTTTTGGTCTTTTTCACCCCCCATCTGCTTCTATAAATACCCCTCTCCCTCACCATTTCAAATCACACCTCAAACACTTGTTGATTGGTTATCCATTTGCTTCTTCTCTCTCTCTAATTATTTTTCCACACTCATTTTGAGTAATCACAATTAATTAATTAATTAAAATCAATTTTAATTAATTAATTAATTAAAAATCAATTTTAATTAATTAATTAATTTTTTAATTAAGTTTTCACTCAATTTGATTAATTAATCCTTTTAATTAATCACTGTAATTAATTAATCTTTTTAATTAATTAAAATTGAGTAATTAAGCAATCAAAGTAATTTTCCAAAATCAACCTTATTTTACGAAACGAAACTCCAATCCGACAAAACCACTCTCCTACCACTCAAACCCACAAAGAATGTATAATCTCTTACCCTCACTCAAACCCCGAACCAAACCAAACCAATCAAATCTGACTCATCCTTAAACCCCCTCCACTTCACCGTGGAATGAACTATGTGGGTTTTGATCCCCATTCAATGGGGTACGTAGGCAAGCTTGGAATCTAAATCCAAGTTTTAAATCCAAATCCCAATCAATCCCCTCCCCCTTTTATTTTTCCATTGTACATTGTAAATTTTAATTAATAGTATTAGTTAAATTAATTATTTTGGAGTAAATGAGCGATTATGTGATTTCCCTAATACCCATAAGGGTTAGAGGAAATACTCTCCTTTACTTGTGGATGTTTAAATACTTGCTCTTTATTTTCTCATATATTCCATAAATATGCCATGATCATGCATTTTATAATCGTCATTAATTACTTGTCTTCCATAAAATCAATTTTCAAAGTCAAATCAAATTTAAGAGTCAGATTGAGATTATTTTGAAAGCAAAAACCTAGTCCATGAGCTCAACCTGGTTCGAGGATTAGTGACTTTATCCTTGGGAAAATTAATTAAAGATTAATAAATTGGAGTCAAATTGGATTTTTTCTTAATTTTTCCATTTAAATAAATTAGAGTGGCGACTCCCAAATCATTTTCAAAAATCAAAAATCAATTTTTCGAGTCGATAGCCGCCTCCAATCGTGAGCACCGAAACCCGTACCTTAACCTCCCTTAAAAATCGCTTAGCCTTTCCTTTAGGCAATCATTTTTTTTCGAGCGAGGGGAGGGGCGTTCGGGCGAGGCCTCACAGTTAGCAACTCTATTGGGGACTAGTTGCCACCCTTTTTCAATAAAAGGAAAGCAAAATAAAGAGGATTACTATTTGGTTAGGATTTGTTTTTTCAAAATAATCTCCATTTGGCACTTAAATTTAATTTGACTTTCATGTATCACTTTGCATAATAAAGGTTCCTTGCCTAAACCTAGATTTAGGAAAACTTTTGGATGGCAAGTAGTATTGGCTCAACAACTCTCTTTGAGTATGTTGGGAGATAGCGAAAGCATTCTACCCCGCGACAAATCCCCGATCATTTCGTTGGTGTAATGAGCAATCCGTACTATTGGACCCACATGAGTCTCTTTGACTCACATGTGGTTAGGTATATTGATGCTCTAGTGGGACGAGGACCCTTAAACCAAGCTACCCTTCACCTTGTGCATATAGTCGCCTTAGCCTTGGACTTTAGGTTCCATGTACCATAATAACCAAGATTTTTGCACATGATTCATGAAACCTTTTTTGACATGCATCATGACATTATCATGCATACATGTATAAGAAATTTGAGAATAGAATCTTCTCACTCCGTAAATCAAAAATCGATGGTCCGTCACTCAAAAATACCCAACCAATAAACCCGGTGAAGGGAATCCTTTTCACAAATGCCCTAAACACCCAGCATCAGTCCATCCTTAACCAAGTTAGGCAAATGACCAATTCCACCACTACTCCTCCACGTATTGAGCCCACTTCCACTCAGGTTGGTACAAGCCATTCTCCTACTTTCACTCCTCCTTTCGTTATCAATCTAACTGATAAGGGAAAGGTTTCTGATACTCTCACTTCTCCCCCTCTGGACTTAAACGCCACTGTTCCATCCCCCACCATGAATTTTTTTCAAGGTGGGGACTTCTCTAGCTTTCTCAAAGCTAATAAGTTGATGAAAAATTTGAGGCTATGGAGAGGACACTAAAAAATATCAAAAAACATGAAGACATGATAGATGTCGACTCTTTTACTTTCTTCCCAAATGCAAGGGTTCCGTCCAAGTTCAAAATGTCGGTCATGAAAAAGTTTAATAGAACCACATGCCCCAAGACTCATCTAAAAATGTATGTGGGCGCCATGAGACCATTTGGAGTGGATGACGAGCTCCTTGCTCAGTTATTCCAATAATCTCTGACTGGAGTTGCTGTTAAGTGGTTGCTAGATCTCGACCAAAACCACAAGAAAAGTTGGGATGACATTTGCAATGCATTTGTCAAGCAATACCACTACAACATCGAGGTGGATGTCACCCATCGAGATCTAGAAACAACCAAGCAAAGATCAGGAGAGTCCTTCACCGTGTTCCTTACAAGGTGGAGGACCAAAGCAGTGCAAATGGTGAACCGCCCGTCGAAAAAAGAGTAGAGTGATATCATTGTCAAAAATCTCCTCCCTCAGTACCAAGTCCATCTATAAAATCAGTATCTCGCAGACTTCAGGGCTATCATCACCACCGCTACCAAGATCGAGGATCTGATCCAATCAGGAAGAATCAAGGATGAATCCTCTAGTTCGAGGTATCACAAGATCAAAAATTACACAACCAACCCTACCACCCAAAGAGAAGGAGACATAAATGTTGTCTCTTATCAACTAATAAGGTTAGAATCAAGGAGGACTTTCTCTGAGCTAGGTATGCCTCTCAGCGTTGTTTATAAGAAAGCTCTAGAGGCTCATCTGGTTAAGCCCCTTGAACCACGAGCTCCTCCAAATCCTTTGCCTAAGGGCTACAATGCAAACGAGCATTGTGATTACCACCGTGAAGCGGGGCACAAGACCGATGCATGTAAGGCTCTGAGACACATAATTCAGGACCTCATCGACAACGGAGACATCATTGCCCCAAAGCCAAAGCCTAACATTGCCATCAATCCTCTTACGAACCACTGAGATCATCCAACCATCCCAAGCTCCAACCAATAATTGGTACTTTGAGAAGGGTGCCAGCCCTGCTGTACCCGAGTCTTTTTAGTCGTCTCAGTCCATGTCCGAGTCTGAGTCCTCTGAGTCTATATCTTTCGAGTTTGAGTCGAGTCCCTTGAGTCTATATAAGTCTTTTAAGTCTGTTTCTGAATCTGAGTCTATCGAGTCTTCCTTTCTGAGTCTGTATTTTTCCTTCTAGGCTTATCCTTTAATGTAACCCATGATGATGGAACTTTTCTCAGCAATGAAAAGTTTGAACCTTTTGTTTTGCTCTACTTCTTATGATTCATCATTGAATAGGATATCTGAAAAAAGAAAATGAAATAAAAAATGATAAAAAAAATTTAAAAGGCAAAGGAATCAATTAATTATGGCATAGAGGAAAAATAAAAAGTCGGATACATTGTATTTGCATATCATGACAAGCAGGCATTAATCAAAGGGCTCGTGTTTTTCTTGGACTATTTTGTGTGGAACCCAACGGCATGGTAGACTCAAGCATCATAGTTCACAAGATTCTGGCCCACACACTTATGAAGCCTATTAAGTAGAAGCTGCTAAAAATGAAAGCAAAGTGAATCAGCTGGTGTCATGACCAGCTGAATGCCACTGACTAAAAGAGAATAGACACTTTGTACAAGATTCAAGGTTACTGACAGAAGCTAGCTAGACACTTCAACAAAAGGTGAAAGAATAGAGGTTTGCAAGAAGGGAATCTTATCCTAAAAGTGATCCAAGCTCCTGTGCACGACCCAAGAGGAAAGTTCAGACCAAAATGGGCTGGACCATACGTACTCAAGAAGATTCTATCCAACGTAGGCGCCATTCTCATGGACATGGATGAAAACTAGTTCTCCAATCCTTGTAATATGGACCAACTAAAGAGATACTTTATCTGAAAGTAATGTCTGCATTTAGCTTCTCTATTTTTAAATGCATCTGTAATCAAAACTACTTGGACCTGATTCTCCATAAAAAGAAAATGACAAAAAAATGATGTAAGGGATACGTCGGCAACCCGACTCGGGTGCAGTCCAAATTATAGTAGAAGACTTTTTTTTTTGTTCACATGAAAAAGCATCTCATTCTCATTTCCTCTGTGTCTAAATGCATCATTCACTTGGTTCTTTTGCCAAAAAAAAAAGGGAAAAAAAAAGATGCTCGCTAAGCTGAAAACTTGAAGGGGCAACTTAGGCAGAAATTAGAGCAAGCTCGTCGAGTTGAAAACTCGATAGGGCGACTCGGGCAGAAGTTAGAGCAAAAATAAAGGATGTCTTATACAATAATGATCAGATTTTACAGAATACAATCCATCATCACAAAAAAAGGATAGCCTATTCCAAATATTATCTACAACTTATCCCGTATCGTGTGGTCATATCATTTTGCAGGCATATGCAAACACAGGAAATCCGCAGCAAATCCTAAGCAAGTACAAGATAAAAAAAAAGTGTCGTCATCATGTCTGAAGTCAGAGTCTAGCAAATCCTCCTCCTCCTCCTCCTCCTAGGGTGCAACATCCTTCGTGCTCTAGTCAAAATCATAGTCCACCACAATATCCTCAATGGTCACACACCTTCTCCTAGCTCTCTTTGCTGCAGTAGTAGGGGTACTAGCAGAAACAAAACTGCTCCCTACAGTCATAACAAAAAGTCTACCCCAAATGTCAGCAACTTCAAAACTACTCCTAGAAATCCTCCTCTGTATAATAGTAGCTCGAAAATCAGTCCCTGCTGCTGCAGTTGAAATCTTCCTCTGAACCCTGGAAATAATAGTCCTCCTCTTTGCACCAATTGCAATAACCCTCCTCTGAACCACCATTGTAGTATCACCTTGTCTCCTCATTACAGTCACAACCTTCTATGTCACTCCTACTGTAGTCTCAGTCACTAGAATAGCCTGTAGTGTCGAATCCCAGTAGCTCCTCGAGTCTCCTCTGAAGGTCAAGTCACTCTCTCTGTCTCTCTTGTAATAGTCTCCCCTTCTTCTATAGTGTCATCATCAATGTCACTCAGTAGAGCAGCTCGGCACTCTCTCTCAACTGGCCAAACAACCTCAAGCTAAAACAGCCTCAGCCACAGTACGGCTCTACCCCATCTAAAGTATCAAACCAGCATCACCCCAACCAGTAGAAATGAAAAAAAAAAATAAATACCCAGCCATCAGACAAACAAGACCAGAGCCCTTATCCTAAGCCTCTGCCTCTTTAAGTCACTAAGGTCCTGAAACTCCTTGATCATAGCGGTTGCATTCACCCAACCATTAATGACTATCCAGCTAGCAACATCCTGGGGGCAGGTCCAAAAACTCCTAAAAAGACCAAAAATGCCTAACTCTAAACTCTGGCACCACTAAGACTACCTCCAGATCGCAGCCGAATATGGCACCGAACTCTTTGAAGGTGGGGCATAGCTCCTCTATAGCAATACCAAAATGAAAAGCACGAGCCACCGGGTCCCAAAACCTAAAACAAGCCTTCAGAAAATCTCAATCGACCCGTACTCCCCATAAAGTCATCATCGAGACAATACAGTATCTGTCCAAATTAATTCTCTCCACCTTTTTGAGTTTCTTGGTTCATAAATGCATGTAATGACTAAAATACGGCTTCATGGACGTTAAAAAAAAATCATATGAAAAATTGCATTCATAACATACACAAAGCACACTTGTGAATCCACCCTCTTGCATCCATACATTCATCTGTTAGATGCATCATCATAGATCATCCGTAGTATTGAAGTAGAACAAAAGGTCCATGAATCTCAAAACATGCATACATAAACATACATCTTTTGTGCACCAACATCTATGCATATGCAATCATTTGCAGTCATACACCATCATGTATAAGCCAAGAAATTGACCAGTACCTCCTCGGGGCTGACCGACGTCTTTCCACAATTGATCAGTACCCCCTCAGAGCTGACCGACATCTTTATAAAGTTAACTAGTACCTCCTTGAAGCTGATCGACATCTTTCCAGAATTGACCAGTACCTCCTCGAAGTTAACTAACATCTTTCCAAAATTGACCAGTACCTCCTCGAAGCTGACTACCATCTTTTCAGAATTGACCGGTACCTCCTCAAAGTTGACCACGACACCATTTCACAACTATACTTCCAAGAAAAGCAGCCTTCCTTCACCCGATTGAAACCTTTCGAGTCGACTCGCCATAGTCCGAGACTCTCCTCTTTTCAAAATCTCTCGAGCCGACTCGCCATAGGCCGAGGCTCTCCTATTTTCAAAATCTCCTGAGCTGACTCGCCATAGGTCGAGGATCGTTTTGGTTCTTTGTACCATCCCTTCTCCCAGGTTCACTATCATCAGAATCGCTTTACAAACAAGACAATTCTGATGAGAAGGCAGCTGTGAACCCTCATTTTAGCACCTCCAAAATTATTTATGAACTCACCAGAGCTGACTAGAATATTTTTCTATCCAAATTGACACTTTTTTGATTTTGACCAGGCTATCTGTACCAGATAGTATTTTTCCAAAATTGACCGGATCTCTCCCAAAACTGACTGCCAATCTGTCCGATAATTAATTTCAGATTCACCACCATCTACTGGTAATTTTTCAGACTTTAGAATACCTGAAAAACTGACCTAGAACCCCCCGAAAATGTAATACCCCATACCTATGTGATTCACAAATAAAAGTCACAATGACTAAGAAATGGAGAATTGAATAGTGAGTGGACCGATAGAGCCAAACGTGATCCTCAAAATAGTTAATCGTGCTTAACTAAATTTTGAATATATGTCGTATTAATTATGACATTCATGTGTTCATATATTGATATGATTTCAATTAAATTGAATATGAATGAATATATGTAACAGTTAATAAGTATGGTAATATATATCATAAAAAGGGCAAAATGGTTATTTTGCTAGAACCGTCGAATGAAGATTTCAGTGAATATGAATATGAGTATGGATTAAATTAAACGTTGATGATTTGAAATATGAATTGAATGTGATTGCATGAGAAGTGAGCCATTAAATTATGATT
>CATKHJ010281777.1:0-15241 GCA_949750685.1 Vernicia montana | reverse complement strand
AACTGCAAGGCTGACACAGCTTCGGGAGTTAAGAGGATAGATTGATTACTATTTTGAACTGGGACTATGGCACTTAGTTGTTGCAGAGTAGTCGCTACATTGATATTTGAGGTTAGTCCAGGCGGAGTGATATGAGTTTCAGCTTAATTTTCCACCCCTGGTGGATTTGGAAACTTCTGGGAATGCTTTCCCGGTTATTATTATCTCTTGATTGAGCCATTCTTCTTTGGTTGGATCTCAGATTCAATGAAACAAAGATTGCGATGACCAGAATAATTATTTCCGGCTGAAATATAGAGGTAGGAACACAGCTTTTTTGTGCCGGTTCCCCACAGACGGCGCCAATTTGATGGGTCTAATTTTACCAAATACTGTTGATAGATGATTTATCAATAGAGTAGAACCTGAGATCAAAGAAAAAGCAGATCAAGGGCTCCAGGGGCTGACCCCTGGGAGAGACTCCAATGCTTAAGTCAGTAATTATTTGAGAGAGAATGTAATTGAAGCAATTCAAGTTATTGAAGTAGTACTCATACTGTGAAGTTTAATCTTTAAGGTATTTATAAGAGATAGATCCTTATATGAGTTGAGTATAGATTTTCTTGATCAGTTTAGATTATGATGATTATTTGCATGTTATCATGATCTTATCCTTCTAATATTCGAATTTTAGGTAAATTAGACAGCTGGGCTTGATCTATTATTTAGTTCGGTATTTTTTTTTTTTTTTTTTTTTTTTTTTTTGTCACTTATCAACTATTTTAATCCATATCGTGTCCCATTATTGGGTAAATTATTTATTGCCAAATCCGTGTCTTCAACCAAACAGTCTTCAGTCCAGTCTTCAAATCTATTTAAGACCGCCATACTCAGAGAAACAGAGAGAGAGAGAGAGAGAGAGATCAGTACACTTAACATGGTGGTCACCGGAGCATGCTTTTTTGCAGCCGGATTTTCACCGGCGGTGGTCCATTCTTGCCTAACTACATCGTCATTTTCATCATCATCCGGTAAAGTAAAACCGAATCCGATTCCAAATCAGACTAACAGATATTCTACAGAACAGATATCAGCTTTTCCGGCAACGGAAAAAACGACGAATGGAAGTTTGAAGAAAATAGAGGAGAAGCAAAATCCATTTATTTGGAAGTTAGCCGAAGAGGAAATGAAGAGTAGAAAGAGTTTGAAAGATTATTTTGCAGAAACAAAGGAAATGATCAGATCGGACGGTGGTCCACCACGGTGGTTCTCTCCTTTAGAGTGTGGATGCCGTACGGAAAATTCTCCTCTCCTCCTCTATTTACCAGGCACGTGGTTTTTTTTTTTCATTCGTCTTCTTTCTTCTTTTTGTCTTTATTTATTTATTTATTTTTATTTATTTTTTTATATTAATTATTATTATTTAATTAATCCGAGTATTGATTGGAATTTGATTTTGCTAATGAATGGATCAAAAGTAGGTAATTATCAGTAACTTTTTTTTTTGCCAGATGGTTATTATTATCAGTAACTGGAAAGTGGAAAGTGTAATAATTTAATTTTTTCGCTGTATTTGTTATTATTATTATTATGTGTAGCATTATTAACGTAGCAAAAAGAAATTGTTAGAAAAAGAGTAAAATTTATTAGTAATTTTTAAATTGATAAAATTATCTTTATATTTAATATGTTAAAATTATTTTTTAAAATATTATCAATAAGTAGCAATTGGATTATTTCTTTTTTAATATTTTTTATATATATTTTTTAAAATGAGAGATATTAATATAAAAAAATCACTAATATTAAATAAAATAAAAAAAATTACAACTTTTAAAAAATTATAAATTATTAAAATTTAAAAATAAAAAATAAGTTATATTTAAAGTAAAATAAAATTAATTATATTAAAAAATTTCATAATATTTTATATGTATATTCTAGTTAATATTTGCAAATAAAATAAAAATATTTTCTCATAATATTTTGTAAAAATAGTTAAATATATAGTTTTTAAAATTATTATAATATCAACTAATTTTTTCCAGAACAACAAAAAAAAATATAGTCCATAAAAAAATAGACATTTTAAATATTTTTTAATAAAAGTAAGTAAAATATATAAATATAAAAAAATAAGATAATAATTTTTTTTTAAAAAAATATGAAAATTTGAAATTTATTACTTAATTTTAATTTTTATCCTAATTTTAATAATTTATTATTAATTAATATGATGAAATTAATAAATATTATATTTTAATTATTATATGTTTATAAAAATAAATATACTATTATTTAAAATTTATATAGAATTATTGATATAAAAAGAAATAATATAATTGAAATTAATAAAAGTATAAAAGGTAAGTTAAGGGTATTAACAACTATAAAGATAATTTTGTTAATTGGAAAAATATTAATAATTTTTTGCTTTAAGCCTAATAATTTATGCTCTGAAAATAACAATACCCTATTATTATTATTATTATATTTTTTTAATTTTTATTAGTAATAGCAATTGAGCACTGGACCCACCTGAGCTTTTTTCTTTCTTTTTTCTTTTTCATTTTTCTCCTATTATTTTTGTTCAATAATTTCACAGATGTGTAATTTTAGCATAACTTGGCTACTCTTACTTGTATACCCAAAAGATTTTGTCCCAGAAACTTTGTATACCAAAATCAGCATGATTTGGTGCAGCATGCCAATCATAAAGTACTAAATTTTTTATCTCTTTTTTAAATTAATTGTTGAAGGATAGTTCACTCTAAAATTTTTTTTTTTTGATAATTATAGTTATTTTTTTTGTTAATATTTGTAACAAATGATATATTATTATTATATCAAATAATTACTCAAAAAATTTAGACTTTTCAACTATCAGTCTAACTCACCTATTGCCAAAATAAAATAAAATGACTAACTAAAAACTAAATTAATTATTAAAGTAATAAAAAAAATATTGCATAGAAAATGTGCATTTAGTATTGAGTTTAAAATATTTTTAATAAAATATTTTTTTTTGAGATCTTTTAATAAATTATTTTTAAATTTTATAGAATTTAAAAAAAGTGAGCACATTGTAATAGAGGAGAGGAAGAAAAGAAGGGATAAATCTAAACTAATTTCGGAGGAGATGAATACAATATGATTTAGAAGTATATAATCAACTCCAATTAATTTTTAGATTAAAACTTAGTTGAATTAAGTTGAGTTTTATAGTTTAAGAAGTAGGGGAATTATAATTTTGAAAAAACTTAATTTTTTATTTTTTATAAATTATGATTTATAAAAAATAATTAATTATTTTTGAAAAAATAAAAAATAATTCAAAACATAAATTTTAAAATTGGTCAGAATTCGATTCCAAAGAGAAAGAGACACGATGTGAAAAGGAGATTTTTTTGTTTTTGAAGTGGAGGGTCAAGAGTGCGAAAGAAACTTTAGTTTACTGTTAAAAGTCAACGGTCATATCATACAGGACTTGCTCCATAGTGTCCGTCTGTTTTGCTTTTTGGTTATTCATTAATGTTTCAGTTAGACAACAAAATAATAATACTTAGAAAGAAAAAAAAAATTGTATATTTTATAAAAAACTACAAATAATTTTCTTATTGTAATTATTATTTCTTTATTTTTTTTTTCACTTGAAGTAGACTTCATATATTTAATTGGATGTACTTTCTTATTATTGTATTTGCTTTATAGAAAAGTTAATTTTTATGTATTTTTTAGTTCTCGCTATGGGAATGTAATTCCTATAAAGGATTCAAATTTTTGTTTGGTTCACTGGAAATTTATTTTTATAATATATTTATATTTAAATAACTTAATTTTTTATTGAAATGACATTATTTTAAAGTATAATTTTAAGATTATCATAAAATTTTATTAAATTATTTTAAAAATGATTTAGAAATAGGATTTTCCCCTCTAAATATCTATTTCCATTTTCAAGACAAAAAAAATATATATTATAAGAAGAAGAAAAAAAAAACTGCTATCTAATGGACACTTATTTGCAGTTTGGCACAGATGTAAGTAGAAAATATATAAATAATTTTTTGTTATGTTTGGGTGCCAATAAATTGTTAAAATTTACAATTCCAGTTTGTTATAGTGTCAAATAACATTTTATTTCTCACATACACTGGGTGCATATATCAATTTAATGAGATAAGAATACATTGAGCAAAAAATGATATCAATGTTTTTTCATTAGGCAAAAAATAGACAAAAGAGTAATATTGGCTAAAATATAATATATGAGATAAACTTATGCACTTGATGTAAGTAAGAATTTTTCATTTTCTTCTTCATTGATTCAAAGGAGGGGCAGTTAATGTTGTAATTTGAATTTCTAATATCCTCAATGTGATCACACTTGACCATTGGATCATTCCAGTAGCTTTTATTTCTGCATGGTAATTAATTCTCTCCAAAAAAGTGTTTTTTACTTTTTCAATTTATGTAGTCACCTCGAACTTTTTATTTTTCACTTCTTGTATTATTTGTTCATAAAAGGTTCTAATTTTGCAGGGATTGATGGTGTTGGGCTAGGACTTGTTAGACAACATTATAGTCTTGGAAAGTAAGTATGAAGTATCCCCTCATCTGCTTTATGTACTATCACAATGAGTGATAATAATGTTCTGATTTAGGTGAATCTTCTAAACTAATTTATTAATTATCCAATGCATGATGACTTACTTTGTCTAATATTAATGATTATGATGCTTAATGTATGGAATTCTTTTTTCCTCATTAGGCTTTTCGACATATGGTGCTTGCATATTCCACTCAAGGATAGAACACCATTTACAGGTCCTTTGCAATCTCTCCTTTACCCTGTAAAAAAAATATGTTTTTTTATGCATATTACATGTGATAGAGATGGAGAGTAAGATTGAATTCATTGTAATCTTATGCTTAAGTATGCATTTTCTTCCCCTAAAATTTATGGTTCAGGCTTAGTGAAGATGGTTGAAAGAACAGTTAGATCAGAGAGCGCCGGTTCACCTCGCAGACCAATATATCTTGTTGGGGAATCTCTGGGAGCATGCCTCGCTCTAGCTGTTGCAGCTCTTGTCCCTGACATTGATCTCGTACTTATTTTGGCTAATCCAGGTGAAAATTTGCATCCTTAACCATTGATGGGTGTCCACATTCAGTTTCCCATATTTATGGATGTCCATATATTCTAAGAAATTGAACAATATATAAGCACGGACATGTGTAAGCACATGAACATGAATTGACTAGTGAAGTGACCATATTGATCATATGGAGATCATTGGTTTCTCACTGGTTACCAACGCCTTGAAAAATAAATGAGTATAAGAGGCTGACACATCTGGACAGTTAATTAATTCTTCACAAATCAAAGTATTACATGTATTATTGCAGAGGCCCTTCTTAGATAAAGGGAAAATACTTATATTTGTTCAGCATCTACATAATATCTTACTTGACGTTTATTGGATACTCACACGATTTTGATTGATTTTTGTTAGGAACATCTTTTAAGAAGTCGCACCTGGCATCTCTAACACCTTTGTTTGTAGTCATACCTGATGAACTCCAGCTTCGCCTTCCTTATTTGCTGAGCTTGATTACAGGTTTTCTTTATTGTCAGAGTTGTAAATTTGGCTTTGCTATTGCTCAAGATATATATTTGATTTTGCATGGAGTGCTTGGGTCATGTGCACCATCCATAACCTGTTTGCTTTTAATAAATGGAAAATATTGACATGCACCACCTAGAGATTTGAATGGAGTAATATTTAAAATTTCTTTAGCTTACTTTGTAAAGTGCAATTCAGTTAGGTTTCATGGCCATATTTAACTTACATAGCATAATAGGCTTGTGGAGTTGGCAGGTAAACATTTGTTGGATCTACCACTGCTAGGAAATTAGTTACTGTTAATTTTTTGAATGTGATGGAGCTTTTTCATATCTCAGTTGAATTTCTCCATTTAATGACCAATAGTGTCTCAAGCTTAGCCATAATTAAGATACAAATTACTTGGTCCTTTGCTGATTGAGATTGGGAGATCAGACAGTTGAATCCAATGACTGGATAGGCCTTAACTGGAAGGATGTTGAACAATTTCTTCACCTAAAGAATAGATTTTGCATCTCCATGCAAAAAGCCCACTGGGTTTAAAGCATGGAAAGCACTGACTCCTCTATTTTATGCTGAATTTTTCTACTTAATAGGGGGACCCAGGATTCAAACTCTAGATTTTTCTTGTCTGTCATATAAACTCTAATACAAAATTGAAAAACCTCTTAACCAAAAACTTTAAGCTTGGAATTAAGGATCCAAAAATTGGGTTTGCATCTCTAACAACTTCAAGGTATCGAGAATAGCATCTGCATGCATCTGAACTTTCAGGCTGTTAGTCTTGTGGTTGGAAGTGGACGGGTGTGAATTTGGATAAACATGCATAATCTTCCGATTGAAAGTGCTACTTGGAATTGATTCTAGCAAATCTCATCCCTATTTTTATCCTCATTTTTCCAATTCATCCTTAATAAGGTGGAAATTTCAGTACTGTAAAAGAATTGCAATTGCATGTGTATGATTTTTTTTCCCCAGTTGATACCAGCAATTGATGCCTGCATGCATTTAGGTAATCCTTTGAAGGTGGTGATGGATAATGTGATAAAGGGAGTTTCTCTTCAACATACAGTTGAAAAGCTGTCACAGGATATCGCTGCAATGTCATCTCACCTCTCTGTAAGGTTTCATTCTAATTCATTAAATAAATCCAAGTATTAATTTTTGTACGAGACCAGAGAACAAATTTTTTGATTGACATGTGAAAAACTCTGTCATCAGCATTTATTGTTGAGTCTTATTTTTAAAGGGAAAATAGTCATTACTAGGTATCTGTTGGCAGTTCATGTTTAGTACGTCATCTCTGGTGTTTACTTTTTTTGTGTTGATGCTTGCACAATGCCATGTGTTCCGAGTATTTTGATGGTTTATGGCTCAGCTTCTGGGTGATATCTTTACGAGAGAAACACTTCTGTGGAGGCTACAATTGCTTAAATCGGCTGCAGAATTTGCCAATTCACGCCTACATGCTGTAAATGCTCAAACACTGATGCTCTCCAGGTCCATCTCCTTGGCATAATCCATTATATATATATATATATATAATAGCTTACCGATTACCATACTTGTTGCTTTGCTGCTTAAAGTCTGATTCTACTTAGAGTGATCTGCCTGAATCATGCTCTGTATGTTTCAGTGGAATGGACAAGTTGCTACCAAGTCAAGAGGAAGGTCAAAGACTTCAGCATGTGCTGCCGAAATGTGAGAATCGTTCGTTTGATGATTGTGGTCATTTCCTCTTCTTGGTAGGATAAACTAACTCTCCTTGCCCTTCTTATACGATCAAATACAAGGATTATTTTAATTAACTCTTAATGAAGTTTATATTTTTCTATTTAGAACTTTTAAGGTATTAGTACCATTTAAGAAATTTTCTTTTCATTACAATATTTAGAAAGTTGTTTGCTTCCTATTTAGTATTGGGTTTAAAATCTTCTTCTTAGTTTGAGATTCTTAATCTTGTCTGCAATAGGATTTATATAACTAGCTATTTCTCTGACTTATTTGATTAATGGTTGAAATATCTTATTTGAAAGTCTTGATGGTTACAGTGGCTCCTTCCCTCCTCTTTTCTTTTGTTCAAAGACAGTGCCACTAGTGGAGCAGCACTATACTGTTCACAGCCTCTAACAACCTCTAATTTTCTTTTCTTGTTCTAATCATCCCTAATTCTACTCCTTGATCCTAAACTTTTTTGTTCGTTAAATCTGAAATCTGAATCCTAAATCTATCAATTAATTCATGTTACCCCATCACAAAAGCAAAGCATTAGTAGCCTGGTTGATCGGTCTATCATATGAAATTGAGCTCAAGTTTTATATTGCCAAATTATCAACAATTGAAGTTTGAGGATTTTGGAAAGCAATAGAATTGAAAGTATGGAATTCATCCTTTCCCTCTCACCCCCATGTGTCAGAACATATAAAATAAGCCATAGGTTGCAATGTTGAAGCACTCTTGTTTTGCCATGAACGACAAAATCAGTTAGCTTTGCAATCTCCAATCTTCCTCCATAGATTCTTTATCATCTTTCTTTAGAATACCTTGAATTTTTCATTTGCATCCTTTTCATCTAGGTAATCATATATGTTCTTTGAGGTCTCAACAATCAAAACCTTCAGGCTTCATTTTTTTCTTCTTGCTCTTCACGATGAGATTCTTATCTGCATACTCTTGAGTTGTACTTTCTTCAATCAGAGCAACTTGAAGCTTTTTTAATAGTTCTTTCATTTCTTTCAAGAGTTTCTTCAATTGTTTTTGCCTTTGATTTTACGATATGCTTATTTGTTGAAACAACTATCTCTGCTCGTGCCAAAATATCTCTTCCTTTTTTTGTGGCAAAAGATTTGAGTAGGCAATGATGAATCATTGGATTTTGATTCAATTTGGAGTTGAACAGAAAGTAGACTTTGCCAATGAATTTTTTGATATGTATATTGCATTTCCCATGCTTATAGTTGTCACTTTAACCTGTAGAAGACAACTACCCATAAAAACTTCAGATTGCAAGGAAATAGGATCTCTTTCAGGAACTCCATACATGTACACTAAACTATCCAATTCACACAATAGTACCTTGTAAGCATCAATTTCAGCTTGTAATCCTTAGGATGTCTGCACAAATAGCATTCTGCATCAAGTTCAAATAGCAGAGGCTTTTTTCTGTACTACCATACCAAACTGATACCAAACGGTTGTAGGACAAGGTAACCAACCAACCTAATAATGCTTCTGTGGTGGGAAAATATCAATTGATAGATTGTAAGATTCAGATTTAAAGAAGAAAATTTAGGGTCAAGGAGATGTATGTACTACTGTATTAGCACTGCATACCTTGAAGGAAACAAAAGAAGGGGTTTGAACTTTGAATGGAAAAAAGAAAAGAAGTCTGAATTGAATAAAAAGAAGTAGAAGAAGAGAAGAGGAGACATGGTAGCTAGCATGCCTTGCAAACCATTTATCAAATCCTTAGAAAGATGAATGACTAGTTAAATAAATATTTACACACTTGATAATAAGTCTCTAACCCCATACCTAATAGGAATCAAACAAATTTAAATATTGCTAATCAAAAGAAAAGATTTCTTAATACTAAAACCTAAACTTTCTAAAAAGAAAAATTTACTAGATAAGAATTAAATTAACAGAATCCCTAAATTTGGTTTTCCTTGACTTCATCACTTTCCCTCCCTCTCTCCCTCCTTTATTGTTTATGTACATATCAAAAAATGGTTTCAGTTTTTAGGTTTTTCTTTGATGCATGTAATAGTTAACACGTGTGGCAGGAAGAGGACTTTCATTTATTAAACATCATCAAGGGTACTAGTTTCTATCGTCAAGGAGCATACCATGACTACATTTCAGATTACATACAACCATCTCCTGCTGAATTCAAAAAAATATATGAATCATTCAGGTATATCATTTTCAAAAAAATATATGAATCATTCAGGTATATCATTTTGCTTTCTTGGGGATACAAATTGTATTTTCTATACGTCATTTTGCTTTCTTAGGGATACAAATCGTATTTTCTATGATCGAGACAACAACTTTTTAGTTAACTTAGCCACTCTAGCAGTGGAATGATGTAGGTGGGTATGGGAAATAATATGCTTCTTTAGTCAATTTACTCTCAAGCATTATACTTGGAAGATGAACATTTTGCTAAATCCTGTGGAACAATCTTCAGTAGACAAATGGTTACAGCCAACCTAACAGTGACTTTAGCCATCAACATGAGTTGTTATTTAAATAGTATTTTTCTCCCAATTATGATGTTTTTAGGTTTGTTTCTCATGCTATAAGCCCTGTGATGCTCTCAACTTTAGAAGATGGGAAGATAGTTAGGAGTCTTGCAGGTGTTCCTTCGGAAGGACCAGTCTTGTTTGTTGGCTATCACATGTTACTGGGATTTGAATTAACTCCATTGCTCACCGAACTTTTCTTCGAAAGAAATATTATTATGAGAGGGATAGCACATCCAGCAATGTTTATGAGATTGAAAGAAGGATTGTTACCTCCAATCTCACAATTCGACTTTTTCAGAGTAATGGGTGCAGTTCCTGTTTCAGGAACACTTTTTTACAAACTTCTATCTTCAAAGGCTCATGTACTTTTGTACCCAGGAGGCGTGCGTGAGGCCTGTCATCGGAAGGTAATGCTGTTATTCTCTGTCTGTTATCCTTAAAAGTAATCATTTTGATTAGAAGGAAGCTCAGTGTTCATGTTCTGAATTTGAATCATGATTCTTGTTATTGAAAGTCTGTACCAGAATGAGATATCGTCTGTACCAGAATGAGCTATCAGTTTCTCAGTATTCAGCTTGCCTTGTAGAAGAAATCTTTTCTTTATATAATGAAAGTCACATGTCAGACTTGTTTATTTACAAATCTAAGCATATATTTGCTAGAGAATTACAGAAATAAAATAAATGACAAAAAATAAGTGAAACAAGTACTAAGGACTAAATAATTCTTTTAGAAGCTTAATCTGTTTTTAAGAAAGATTAAATATTTATAGGCATGAACTTGAATTATTTATGCATTATATATAAAAGTTTGATTTGTACTGTATATAGCAATTAGCATATATTTATTCATATCAGGTTTTAAGTAAATTAAGGAAAGTTTGAATTTAATTAAAGGTCATAATAATTAATGTTTCTTTCCTTTTGGGTTAAAGCATGTACATTCTTGCCCCCCTTGGGTCCAAATCCTGCGTCTGCCACTGCATGCATGGTGGAAAAAAAAGAACTTGGGAGTTGGGATGGATAAATACTATTGTGTAACCATTTTCTTATTTTTTTTAATGGATGACGAATCTTATTTTTAACTTTTCCGTCTTTTATTTTAATGTTTTCAAGGAAATTTACCTTAGATGATATAAGGTTTTGATCAAGAGTCAACTCTTCATAACTTTCAGGGTGAAGAATACAAGTTATTCTGGCCTGAACAATCTGAGTTTGTGAGGATGGCAGCTAGGTTCGGAGCCAAAATTGTGCCATTTGGTGTTGTTGGAGAAGATGACTTTTTTGATGTAAGGCCGGAGGATATCCCTTATATCTTATTGATTATCTATTAGTTTGTTTGTGTAGGGCACTGCTGCACTGTGTTATAATTTTTTTATTTTTACATCTTGTTAGGTGAATATCATACTGAATCACTCTTCCTATTAAATAAAAAACACACACACATACTGCTCATTTTGTCGAAGAGGCTTCAGCTTTCTAAGATGTGGAATAATTCATAGTTGCCACAATAAGCAGCTTAAATGCTAGTGATCTTCAAGCTTGACAGTAAGATTAATCTTGTGTGTGCTTGACAGTAAGATTAATCTTTTTTACAGATTAATCTTGACAGCTTAAATGTTGTCAATAAATTTTGACCCACATCTCTAATACAACACATTCACCTCAGGTGCCCCTAGCATTGTATATGCCTTATTCTGGATTCACATTTTCTAACACCAGTTTGGATATGATCTCTAGTCTCAAATCTCTAATACAACACATTCACCTCAGCTGCCTCTGGCATTGTATATGCATTATTTTGGATTCACATTCTCTAACACCAGTTTGGATCTGATCTCTAGTCTCAAATGAGTAATTAATCGTATATTCATTATCTCAGGTATTTTTTGACTATGATGACCAAATGAAGGTTCCTTTCCTTAGGGATTACATACAAAATATAGCAGAGCAATCTAAGAGCGTGAGGTATGCTCGAAAGTCGATTTGTCTTCTCTTGGTTTCCAATAAATCTTCTAACTTGTATTTATCTTTATTTCCAATTTTGCTTTCTTTTCTTTGCATGGTCTCTTGTGATAATAAGGAATGAAGAGCAAGGTGAAGTGGGAAACCAAGATATGCACCTTCCAGGAGTCCTACCAAAACTTCCGGGAAGATTCTATTATTATTTTGGGAAATCAATCGATACAGAAGGTATGGAGAAAACACACTATATATGAAAATCTACTTAGCAGTAACATAAGCAATAATTTTCCTCAAAAAAAAAAAAAAAAAAAGCAATGACGTAACTCTTTCTCACCGCAAGTATACAGGTCGATTGTAGCTAGTAGTTTTAAAAGAGTAAGGGGTTGTCGAATCCACATGAGGGAGAGGGATTGAGTACCAATATTTTGAATATTTCTAATATTCAGTCAAATAAATTGGTTGATTGTTGGTTTGATTGGTTATGACTAAAATAAGAAGCAAACAACAATTAAAGCAATAAATTAATTAGATGGAAAATCAATGGGAAAGGACCTACGATTTAGATTTCAATTAACTCTCATAACTTGTGGATTATGTATACTCTTATCTTTGCTTCAAGAAATGCAAAGAATTAAAGATGGCTCTCCCTAATTTAAGTGAAGTTCTTTCTCAAGGTAAATCACTCATACCCATATTAACCCCATGCTTACTCTTGTGGTCACAAGTATTAATAGGATTCATGAAAATCTTTGGATGAGCTATAATCATCATCTAAGCATACTCATATCTCTATGTGGTAACCCTCTTAGATCTATCAATCCCATTAACCAATTACCCACTTCCACTCTCGCTACTTCATGGATTACCTTAGATTATGTAAATGGTGGCCAAACATTCACACAACAAGCAAGCTCAAGATTGATAGATTAATTCTAAACAAACCCATTACAAAAACAAAGTATACACAATACCACAAACAATCAAGTTAATCTACATCTAAATCCTAGTTAGGAATTTAGTTACTCATGGCAAAATAAGAGAAATGAATACTAAATTGCATTGAAATTAATAAAAGCATCATTACAAATATTAGAAGGAAATGGGTTTAAGAGTAAACTCAATGAAGAAATACAAATTGAAGCTCCAAGGAAGAGGATGATCTCTTTGAATCCCAAAATAGTAAAATCTTCTTGAGAACTATTAAACTAACGAAAAATCTACTAAAAATGGAAATAGTATTGTTGTAGATCTAAAAGGACTAATCTCAAAGAATTTCTTTGAAGAAAAACTTGCCCTAGAGTCAGAGAAAAGAATGAATATATAGTAAGTCTAAATATGAGCTTCTAGTATAAGATTCGAGGTGGAGGACTGCCTTTCTCGCGCTCACGCACGGGCTCGTGCTCCTCCAGACACACGGCTCCGTGTGATTTCTTAATTTTGGAAATTTAGTCCAGTAGTGTTTTAAAATGCATGGCCTCATGCTTCTTTAGTCATATGGGTTCGTGCTCCACCGGGTTGGGTCTTCTGGCTTTAGCTGCTGCACGTGCTCGTGTCTCTTTTTCTGCATGGGTCCGTGTGACTCCTCTTTGGCAGCTTTTGGCTATTTTCCTTGTTTGAGACCTTTTAGCTCCTTTCCACCTATTCATTTTCCTGTATAACTCAGACTTGGGACAAAGAATTAGTGAAGTGATAATATTCATACTCATTTTGCTAAAGGATCAAGCCAGTTATGTACAAGTTCAAGGGAAATTCATGCCTATATATATGGAATTATCAAGCACATCAAACAACAATTATCTATTTGGCCAAAACCAACAAACATGGAAGTGTGTCAAACTGTCAAAATTAATTGTCATAATAAATGAGAAGAAATCCAAAATTGTATGTGATAACCATAAATAAATATTTATATTTATTAGTGATATAAATCCTAATTAGGATTAGAGTCCATAAAAATAGGATGTTGTAAATATCCTACAAGGAACCTACAAAAACAGATCCTACAAGGAAACGGATACTATTTTTTCCTAGCATTTATATATATGGTTGTATCTTAGGGGGACATTAATGTTATACACAAAGACAACGACAATACAAATTTAATGGATGAAGGCAAAAAAATTTCTTGATAATTACTTATCAATTGGTGCAGTGAGCGTGGAGCCCTTTGAGTTTCAAAAACCATGGATCCTTTAGAGCTTCGACTTAATCAGAATATGTCCATTGATGGAGAAAATGATCTCCATGAAATACTGCCCTTGGAAGATGCTTCTCCAAGGGGCGTGATGAATAACGGAATCAACCTCCCCCCTGAACAAGGAGTCCAGGATCAACTTAACAACCTCTTACTCGACTAGGGAGCCCAAGATCAATTCAATAACCATACACAAAATTTATTGGCCTCTCTCCAAGTGATGAGCGGTTAGAGGGTGGCTGATACACAAACTGCCCAAAACCTAGCTAATTGAATTCCATTAATAATCTGATTACCTCCCTGAAAGAGATGCAAAGTAGCGGAACCTCACAAGTTCCTCAAACTGAAGGACAAAGGTGTTTTGGATCTTACCAAAAACTTGCAAGACTCGGATAATGAAGATTAATGGGTCCGATCAGATGAGGAAGAACCTGTTATGCAGAAACGCAAGACTTTCGAACAACGAGTCCTTGATACAGTTCAACGTCATCAAGGAAAATTAGAAATTTTGGATTTTGGTAGGACCGAAAATTCACCACTATCTATTAAAAATCTAAACAAACATTTCCCACCAAAATTCAAAATCCCACAAGTTCCATCATATGACAGATCCATAAACCCATACTCTCACCTGTCCGCGGTAAGAATGATAATAAACTTGCAAACCAATGAAGATTTTGTGTTATGTCGAATTTTTCCTGCTTCTTTAACATGTTTAGTGAAAGAATGGCATAACAACCTTGAAAAGGGCTTTATCCATAACTTTGAAGAGCTGGCATCTACTTGTTATGCTCGGTTCATAACCAGCATACCATAAAAGAAGGTGTCAATGGACCTATAGGATGTGATCAGAGAAGAGGGTGAGTCTTTTAGGGACTATCTACGACGATTTCATTTAGTGGCAAACTAAATAGAGCACTTGAACCCGAAGGTAGTTGTTCATGTCATGAAAAGGAACTGTCGATTCAACAAGGTATTTGATTCCCTCCATATGGATCCATCAGCAACATTCGACGAATTGATGGAGTGAGCCTAGAAATTTGCAGGACTTTATGAGACCTGGAAAGCTTACAAGGAAGAAGTTAGTTCTACAAAGAAGAGAAAGCAGGAAGAGAATTTGGCCACCAAGAGCCAAGCAAAAGATAATCGGTCACGGGGAACAAGTTCTTTCACCACCCCCCCCCCCCCCCCCCCCCCCCCCCCCCCCCCCCCCCCCCCCTCCTTTTT
>CATKHJ010281698.1:0-12225 GCA_949750685.1 Vernicia montana | reverse complement strand
CCCCCCCCCCCCCCCCCCCCCCCCCCCCCCCCTCCTCCTCCTCCTCCTAGGATTTGCCATTCTTGGGCCAACAGGGACTGAAAAAGGGGTAAAAATGGAATTTCAGAGCATAAAAAGGACCATACGCCAGGACAGGCGGAGGACGCTCCAGGAAACTACACAGAGCCGCCAACTTTGTAGGAGGCGGCCACCTTGGACACTGGTGGATTCGCCTTAACACCTGGCAAATCTGTCGGTAAATCCAGCGGAGTCTGACGCGTCAATACTGATGCGCACCAACATGTCAGTGAGGACATGCGAGGGTTCTGGCGGCCATCACCGGGCTTCTGGTGAGCCCGCTAAAAATTTCGACAGCCGCCACCCGTACTGCCGTGAAGCCATGCAGTCTAATGGCAGAGCCGCAGCATGTCTCAGCGAACGTTTTTCAAATTTTTAGGCATTCAAGTAAGTTTTTGGGACTTTTGGGTAAGTTTTCGGAGCTTCTGGGTCAGTTTTTGGAGCTTTCGGGATTCTGAAAAATTATCAGTCAGTGTCATGGATTCAAAATTAATTATCAGATAATTTGATAGTCAGTTTTGAGAAAAATCCAGTCAGTTTTGGAAAAATATTGTTTGATACAAAAAGTTAGGCCATGATAAAAAATAAAAAATAAATAAATAAATAAAAGTGCCAGTTTGTGTTGAAAATATTTCGATCAGTTTTGGTGAATTCATAAGTAATTTTAGAGGTGCTAAAGTAAGAGTTTGCAGCTGCCCCCTCATCAGAACTGTCTATTTGTTAGACAGTTGTGATGAGTGTGAACTCAAAAATTTTGATAGGTTTGAGAACAGAAAATGATTCCGAATGCACTGAAGTGGTTCTGGAAATTTTTGAGTATGATTTGATAGTTTTTGAGAGACTGGTGAATTTTCAGATTCATTAATTTTCTAGTTTTTCTTGCATAAGGAACACACCTTTGGTCAGAAGATAGGCAAATGAGGTGTCTATGGATAGGGAAAAATCATACGACTATGTAAGAACTTTCGAATTGGAATTCCAAATCGAAATGGGCTTGGAAATGCATTTTTACGCAGTTGGGTAATTATCAGACACTTTTTACTATTCAGCATTATACAATCACTGTGCAAGCGAGCTATTATAAATAGCTCACTTTGCAACTCAATTTTTCGTGTCTCTTTCAAAGCTCAAAGTGAGCTCTCTTTCCTTCTCTTCATTCTCAATTTTTTTTTTTTTACTAAAATCTCCCAGACATAGAGCTTCCTCTTCTCGCCGCACCGTTACCTCTTCCGAGAGTGGTCTATGGGGACGTATATATAAGGCACCTAAAGATAACCTAAATCCTTTGCTCCTCTTGCAAGAGCCTGAGAAGCACGTCTTATATAACGGGCACCTGGCGGTCTGTATTCTATTTACCCTCTTTTGAGTTTTCTGCCTTTAGAAATTTTTCATGTCAATTATCTACATGTATATACACTGGGTCACTACAAGCTATGACGATCAAGAATAAGGGTGGACGGTGCCACTTGAAGGAGGTGATCAGGTGCATCACCTTAGGGAGTGGTGTTCGAGTATTGTTGGAGCTCATCGGCTTTGTCAACTTCTTAGGAGTGAGGATACCTGATCATAACAACGTGAACTTGATCAAGGCTTTGGCAGAGAGGTGGTGGGATACCACTAATACCTTTCATTTTGCTTGCAGGGAGATGACTTGCACTCCTCTCGATCTGTACATGATCACGGGGATCCATTTTGGGACTCAGGCCTTAGATATATACAATGATTTGAGGGTGACCTTCTCTTCTGAAGAGATCCAAAATCTAATTGGCTTCGATCCTCCTAGGGATAACATCTATATCAGGCGCACCTTTCTGCACGAGAAGCTAGATTGGTTGGCTGCGGGCGACTTTACTTCTGACGAGGTCATTGCCCAGTTGTGCCTATTGGTCATTATGGGTTATACCTTCACCTATAATATGAAGGACATGGTGGATCTGAACATCTTTGTCAGCTTGGTACACACAAACACATGATCAATATGACTTGGGAGGTGCAATTCTGAGCACAATGTACCGTGAGATGGTAGATCTGACTCGAAGGTGCATCTCGTCCATTGGTGGGATGACTCTCATCTGGGAGGTATGTATCACGTGCATTTCGATTATGCCTTTTCTTATGTTTTGTGGATTTTATTTCTGTTGTTCTAACAACTCTGAGTCACAAATCTGGGCCTACGAGTACTTCCCCTTTATTGCCCTTATTAGGCTGATCAGGCAACAGTTACAGGATTTTCCTACCGAGGTGAAATAGGTGGAGATGAACTGGGGTGCCCCTCACAGGCATAGCCTGCTAACTACTCAGACCTTCTTCGACCATCTAGATCCTCATTAAGTATCTTTTTCTTATCTTTTACCTCTTTTCCATTGTCTGTTCTGACTCGTTTATTGATTGCCTATGATAAATTACAAGGCCTTTCAAAGATAGGATGTTGCATGCTCCTAATGCAAATTTTATGGAGGCTCTTTCCCGCATATGAGTGTTATTGTGATCTCCGTACTTTCAGCTATACTACTTAGGCGAGAGGGTCCATTTCCAAACCATAAGATCCTGGTGTGTACCTAGTCCTCCTCTAATTGATATGAGCTTTAGGTCAGATATTCCGATTTCTCAAGAGCTTTTCAATGGCATGGATGCATATCAATATCAGCGTCCTGACCTGAACTATATGGAGTTCTGCACCAGATTCCTGATGCTTAAGATTACACCACAGGGACGATCTTCTATTGCATCTGCCATCCCGAGAGTGCCCATTCCCCTGGCGATTTCTGAGGCTCCTACTACTAACACTTTTGGGGGTTGTGTTCTCGAGTTTGGTTATAGCGCTAGCCCGAGTCATGGCTCTGACAGGGTGAACTGGAACACGGAGTATCAAATCCCTAAGCATATTGGATATCATGGTGTAGATGGCGTTATGAGGACATGACAACTTTCTGATGTTGTTCGCCCGGGTGAGCGGATGATTCCTAATGATATTGCTGAGGTATGACATTCTCTGCTTCTTCCACATTTGGAAATGATCCTTAGGTAGGATTTTCATTGCACTCTTTTGCTTTTGGAAAGGATCCAAAGCATTTGACATTATTCTTTACGCAGGTTCTGGGAGATTATACTTGGCACACTTACCGCATCTCCCGTAGGATGGAGATGGCTATTGCCGAACTTCTCACACACCATGACATGTCAGAGTCGCAGGGGATAGGTGATGAGGATGCTCCTCGAAGGAGGAGGAGAGGAGGCCGGTTCTAATTGATCACTGGTGGTGAGGCTGGCACTGACTTTGACTTGCTTTCTACTTTTCTTTTGGATGACTGTATTTTCACTCCCCTAATGGGAGGTAGTACTTCTTTGGATGACTGTATTATTATTACTTATGCACTGATGTCTGCACTTTTATTTTATGTTATGCGTGTTGGTGATGACGATGATGTGTGCTTATGTATGCATGATACATTATTGTGACTCTTTCGATGTTTCACTCTATTATGTAGGTTTATGTGTCATGAATGCGTGCTTTGCAAATGGAAAAATTATGAATGTATGTTGTGTATGCAATTTTATATGCAAAGGATGCATGTCTTAAGACTCGATTTCTACTGAATTACGGCTCCATTCTTACTATTTTCGCTTGGCCCCGATCCCGGAAAGCTTTGAAAACATCTCATTCTAAATTTTTCTATCCTAAGGAGGGAAGAAAATAGCTTGAATTTGTACTGTGGGGCCTAAAGTCATGCTGTGGGGACTGGAAAAACTGAAAAGGGACAGAAAATGCTGCAAAAGCTACCGCGTCCTCCAGAAATTTTGGCAGATTCGCTGTGTCTCTGCAAGGATCCGCCGATGCTTCTGGCGGCAGCCGCCAAATGGTATGGAGGATCCACTCAGAGTGGTTGTGGATCCACCAAAGCTTTTGGCTGCAGAGTCGTTTTCTGGGCAGCTTTTCTATTTTTTCTTGGTGTGATACCCATTTGCCTATAATAGGCCCTTATTCACAAGAAAACATAAATTGACATTTACATTGAAAATAAATGGGGAAGGGGATTAATTGGGATTTAGATTTAAGACTTGGATTTAGATTACAAGCATGCCTACGTACCCCATTAAATGGGGATCAAAACCCATGTAGTTCATTCCATGGTGAGGTGGAAGGATTTAGGGATTGATCAGATTGATTTGATTTAGGGTTTGAGTGAGGGTAAAGGGCTTATACCCTTTTTCTTGGTATATGTGATGGGTGAATAGTTTTACCAGATCGGAGCTCCGTTTTGGAGAGCAAGGATAAGATGAAGGATTGGATTAAATTAATCCTAGAGGGGATTAATTTAACATATCGATTACTTACTTAATTAAAATGATTAATTAATTAAAATGATTTAATTAACCAAATTGAGTGGAAGCTAATTAAAATTAATTAATTAAAATAAAAAGAGTTTAATTAATTAAAGTAGCTACCCAAAGTGAGTATGAGAGATTAATTAGAGAGAGAGAAAGAGAGTAGTAGATAGAATACAATACTAGCTCTAGGTGTAGTTTGGATTAGTGGGGGGAGTGGCCTATTTATAGGCAAAATGAGGTGAGGGTATTTTGGGGAAATAAAATGTGTAATGACCAAAATGATGGGGTCAAAAATGCTAAAAATCGAGCTTAAAAATGCATAAAAATATAATTTCATAACACTGGGGGGACCATCCACTAGGACATGCAGAGGACGTGCTAGGAAACTGCACGGAGCCACCAACACTGTAGGAGGCGGCCACCTTGGACACTGGCAGATTCGCTGGTAAATTCAGTGGACGTCTGATGCTTCAGCACTAACGCGGTACTGATGCGTGTCAGCGCATCAATGCAAACACGTGAGGGTTCCGGCGGCAGCAATCGGGCTTCTAGAGCATACGTTGAAAATTGCGGCGACCATCGTCCGTACTGCTGCATAGTTTGATGGTGAAGCCGCAACATGTCTCGGCGGATGTACATGACAGCCTCAATTTTTGAATTTTTGGGCTTTTATGTTAGTTTTTAGGGCTTCCAGATAAGTTTTTGGAGCATCCGGGTCAGTTTTAGGAGCTTTCAGGATTCTGAAAAATTATCAATCAGTGTCAGTGGATCCAAAATTAATTATCAGACAATTTGACAGTCAATTTTGAGAAAAATTTGCTCAGTTTTTGAAAAATGCTTTCTGATACAGAATGTCAGGTCAGGATGAAAAAAGTGTTAGTTTGTGTTGAAAATATTCCGGTCAACTTTGGTGAATTTAGAAATAATTTTGGAGGTGTTGAAGTGAGGGTTCACACATATCTAAGACAATTTACCCTTCCTAAATAGGGATAGGATATTATATCCTATCCATTGGGCTACAATGTGCACAATGTCTGATGATTAACCCACATAAGTCGAGGATTTCCATTCCATTAAAGGTTATCAACATATAGATAAAAGTATTTAAAGTTCTCATACTCATAGGCATATAAACATTATATGGTTCTCGTAGTTTTGGAAATCTCATAAAACAATGTAGTTCAACAATATATCGCAAATTTGGTTTAATAGTTCACTCACATACTAGTACTCATGGTGGCTCATACAAGAAAATAGGTTTTATGCCTTAGAAATTCAAATACAAGAATAGTAGTATATGTTCTACTCACTTTAGCCAAAAGAATTCTCTACTATCTCTTAGAAACTCCTCTATCATATCAAGCAATAGGGTTCATCACAATCGTCACCTTCCTCATGATGACTTATATTATAAGCTATATACACATAAACACATATAATGGAAAATATATCAATTAATGCCCTTAAATTACTATATACCTATCCCACAATGTCATGATACTCTAATCTCATCTCAACTTAAACTTATATGGAGGGAATTGAAGAAAATGGAACAAAACCCTAACTTATCTCATTAATGAATGCTTTTAAAAGATGAAGAATTATGGACCTTTGAAGCCCTAAGTCCCTTTAATGATGTAGATGAAGTAATTAATGAAGCTCCTTAGCATTTAATGTGGATGGTTGGTGTTTCTCTTAGAGAAAAATAGAGTTAGAACTCAAAAAAATGGTGTAATGAAATGAATTGGATCTCAAATTCTCTTTATATAGTCGATTTTCCGATTATGTCCCCAACATAGGTCACGGGCGTGGCTTTTAAGTCACGGCCGTGACTCATCTCTATTCACACTACTGTTCACATTTCTTCACCATCGTACTTTGAAATTCACCGCCGTGAATTTGAGAGTCACCGCGGTGAATTTCATCCAGAAACTATTGTCTGAAGTTCAATCTTTTAGTCACCATTGTGAACTCACACTTCACCGTCGTGACTTTCATCCAGCAGTAGAATTTAGGAAATTCTTAAATCTTAAATCCAAATCTCAACACATAGCCCACACATATACATAGCATGAAACTTATAACTCATAAATACTAATGAATACAACTCATAATGCACATATCACATGAAATCAATCTCATAACTCATACATATACATATAAATATGATTAAAGAATGTATACACTAATTTGGGGTATTACATTTTCCCCTCCTTAGAAAAATTCATCCTCGAATTTCATAAACACATATAGTTCACTTGTATTACAGATGAAACAAATAAGGATACTTATGTAATATCTCTTGTTCGCTTTCTCAAGTACACTCCTCTACTCCATGATTCTTCCATTGCACTTTCACCATTGCTATCTCTTTATTTTTCAACTTCTTTACTTAGCGATCAATGATTGCAGTTGGAATCTCTTCATAAGCCAAGTTCTCATCTATTTCAATAGCTTGTGGTTGCAACACATGTGATGGATTCAACACATACTTCCTCAATATAGACACATGAAATGTGGGGTGTTCATGACCCAAACTGAGTGAAAGAGGTAGTCTATAGGAGACATTTCCAACTCTTTCCAACACCTCAAATGGTCCCATAAATCTCAGTGAGAGCTTGCCTTTCTTGCTAAATCTCATCACACCTTTCATAAGAGAGACTTTAAGAAACATATGGTCTCCTATGGAAAAGTGGACATCTTTCCTTTTTGGATCTGCATAACTTTTCTGCCTACTGAAGGCAGTCTTCAATCTTTCTCGTATGTTTGGCACTTTCTCCGAAGTCTCTTTAATTAACTCTAGCCCTTCGATATGCTTGTCTCCTACTTTCATCTAACATACCGATGATCTGCACTTTCTTTCATACAATGCCTTATACAGTGCCATACCAATGGTGGAGTGATAATTGTTGTTGTACGCAAACTCTATCAAGGGCAAATAATTATCCCAACTCCCACCAAAGTCTAGCACATACATTCTAAGTATATCTTCTAAAGTCTGTATGGTTCTCTCTGATTGCCCATCGGTCTGTGGATGAAAAGCTGTATTGAAGTATAAATTAGTACCCAGTGCTTCTTGTAACTTATGCTAGAATCTATATGTGAATTGAGTACCTCTATCCAATATGATGGATATTGGTACACCATAAAGGCTCACAATCTTATTCAAATACAACTGTGCATATTAGGCCACTATGTAGGTTATCTTAACTTCTAGGAAATGAGATGACTTGGTCAATCTGTCAACTATCACCTATATAGAATCATAACCTCTAAATATATTTGGCAACCCTACCACAAAGTCCATTGTAATGCACTCCCACTTCTACTCGGGTAGCTTGATCTCTTGTAATAGGCCGGATGGCCTTTGGTGTTCAAACTTGACTTGCTAACATGTTAAGTATGAAGAAACAAACTTAGCCACATCCTTCTTCATACTAGGCCACCAATAGCAACTATTCAAGTCATGAAACATCTTGGTTGCGCCTGGAGTATGGTGCTTGATGGATCTCTTTTATGATCTTCTCTCTAAGATCATTCACATCTGGTACACATAACCTCTTTCCATGCATCAACACATCATCTCTCAGCTCAAATTCTATTGATTGACCCACTTGAACTTCCTTTTTCAACTTAACAAGTAAAGGATCTTCCTCTTACGATGCTTTAATCTTATGAATCAATTTAGGTTTCAATTGAAAGTGAGCAATCAATACTTGAGATTCGGAAACCTCAAATTGTAACTCTTTGTTGAATAACTCCTTCAATTCTTTTACCAAAGGTCTCTTCCCCACTGCAATATAGGCTAAACTTCCTATAGATTTTCTACTCAAAGCATCCGTTACCACATTAGCTTTACCCCAGATGATAAAGGATATGACAATCATAATCCTTGAGTAGCTCTACCTATCTCCTTTACCTTAAGTTTAAGTCCCTTTATTGCAAGATGTACTGGAGACTCTTATGATCGGTGTAGATTTCACATTTCTCACCATAGAGATAATGCCTTCATATCTTAAGGGCAAAGATAACAACTACCATTTCTAGATCATATGTAAGGTAATTCATCTCATGCTTGTTCAATTGTCTCGATGCATATACAATCACCTTTTTATGTTGCATAAGAACACATCCAAGTCCCACTCTTGAAGCATCACAATATATTGCAAATCCAACTAATCCTTTCGATAAATGCAAGTACTAGAGCTATAGTGAGGCAAGTTTTGAGTTTCTAAAAACTCTGCTCACACTCATCATCCCATAGGAATTTCACCTTCTTTTTAGTTAACTTTGTTAATGGTGAAGCTATCTTGGAGAAATGTTTGACAAATCTCCTATAATAACCTGCCAATCCAAGAAAACTACAAACCTCTGTTACATTCGTGGGTCTAGGCCAACTCAGCACTGCCTCAATCTTTTTAGGATCCACTTGAATGCCATCTTTACTAACCATATGTCCTAAGAAGCACACATGATCAAGACAAAACTCACACTTTGATAGTTTGACATATAATTGATGCTCCTTCAAAGTCTACAATACTACTCTTATATGTTCTTCATGCTCTTCCTTACTTTTGGAATAGATAAGGATGTCATCAATGAAAACTAGTCATTTTTTTGCTGTCCAGCTATTCCTGACAAGGAATAGAGTAACGGGCTTTCTTCCTAACCCAATCCTCCTCCAAAATCCGATAGTCCAACTCAATAATGAAAAACTTATCTAGATATGGTTTGAACACCCGATTCATTAAGTCCATAAATGCAGCTGGAGCATTTATCAAACACCTGATTCATTAAGTCCATAAATGTAGCTGGAGAATTTGTCAAACCAAATGGTAACACCGTGAACTCATAAATGGCTATATCTCATCCTAAAGGCAGTCTTACATATATCTTCATTCTTGATTCTGAGCTGATAATAGCCCGATCTGAGATCAATCTTAGAGAAGTGACTTGCTCTTTGCAATTGATCAAACAAATCATTTATCATTGGCAAATGATACTTGTTCTTAATAGTCACCTTATTCAACTGCCTGTAGTCGATGCAAAGCCTAAGTGATCCATCCTTCTTCTTCACAAAGAGGACTGGAATGCCCCATGGTGAACTTCTCGGTCTTATGAATCCCTTATCCAACAAATCTTGGAACTTTACTTTCAGTTCCTTTAACTCCACAGGTGCCATTCTATAAGGAGGAATGGATATTGGTTGTGTACCATGAAGAAGCTCGATATTAAGCTCAATTTCCCTTTTTGATGGAAACTCACTAACTATTGGTATTTGCTGCACCTCATTAGAAATCTCCATTGTATCAACTACATGTGCCAAGTATCCTTAACACCCCCTTCTTAGAAGTCTCCTCACCTCAATGGCCGATATGAATTTGGAAGGTACATCACTTATATCCCCTTAGAACATAAACTCATACTCTTCTTATGGCTTGAACTCTATCTTTTTCTCACGGAAATATATACGTGCATGGTGTTTGGACAACTAATCCATACCAAGAATCACATCAAACTCTAGTACTTCCAATTCAATCAAGTCCACTAAAACTTTTCTCCAATCAATCCCCACTATACAAGAATGATACACATGTTTCACTTTTATTATTTCCCCTAAAGGTGTGGATACTTCTAAGGGGATACTCATAATCTCACTACCCTTTCCCAATTTCTTTGCGAAACATGGTAGAACAAATGAATGTGTAGCCCTCGAATTAAATAAAACTCTAGCTGACACATCTTGTATAGTAAGAATACATGTCACTATAGTGTCGGAAGCACGATCCTCCTGTTGATTGAGGGCGAATACTCTGCTTCTACCTCTCCCCTCTGAAGTTTGACTAGTTTCGGGTGCTTGGCCTTGCCCTCTTCCTCTACCCCTAGATCTTCTAGTATCAGGTCTAGCCATCTGTACTATAGGTTGGGAATTAGTAGGTACATTCTATTGATCTCCCCAAAGTGGACAACCCTTGATAAAGTGCCATGCTTGTCCATATTTATAATAATTCCTTGCAATTGTTTTGCATATCCCATCATGTTTCCACCCATAAGTAGGATGACTATGACTCTATTGCTCATGTCTAGATGCAGAACTGGTGGTTGGAGCATAAGCCACTAATACTCATTTAGTTTGTCCCCTACTCTGACTACCTCCCCTGTGGTGACTCTAAACCATAGTAGAAGTAGCAGGCTCAACTGTCTTCATTTGGAACTCCCTCTACCCTTACTTTGGTTACTAGAACCTTGGGTTTGTTCTTGTTTATCTGATCTCTCTTCGCTCTATCTTTCTTGCTATTTGTTTCCATTTGCTTTGCCTTATCAATCAACTTTGACAAGGAAGCAAACTCAATGACACATAGTGCATTGTGTAGAGGTATGATCAAACCCCTCAGAAACCTTTTGATCTTTGCTGCTTCGATAAGAACTATATCATGGGCATACTTACTCAATCAGTTAAATTCCTTGGCATACTCAGATATGGTCATTCCTTGTTGCTTCAATCTCTCAAATTGAGCTATCCCGTTCTCCCTCTCCTCTTCTGCTAGGAACTCATCTATCATATTCTGCTTGAATTGTTCCCATACCGAAGGAATTTCATCATATAGCCTATTTTCTACCTTTTGTTGAAACCAAGTCCAAGCATCATCTTTCAACAAAAGTCCCATTAGCTTGATTGCCTTAGCATTAGAACAAGGCAATCGTCTCACTACCTTCTTAACTGCTTCGAGAAACCCATGAAGTTCTTATCCATCCAACCTACAAATCTCTGGTAGCCCCATTTTCAAGAAACTATACATGCTTACCCCACCATCATCAATCACCCTCTTAGCCATATGCCTAGGAATAGGAGCATTCATAGGAGCTGGTGGTGGTGGCATTCTCTCTTGTATTGGTGGAGGAGGAGGCGGTGGTGCTACATCAGCATCCTGTTGCCTTAATTGTCTCAACTCATCTAATTCTCGGCGTAGTTCTTCATTCTTACGCCTCAAATTATCATCATCACCTCTTGGGAGAACATCAACTCCCTCCGCTTGAACCTGGCGTCTAGTTCTAGGTGGCTCAAATGGTTCCTCATAATGGAAGTGGCATCCTAAGCCACGTCTGGTGCCCCCACATTTCCAATTAGTACTCGTCTCGGTCTACCTCTTCCTCTTCCTCTTCCTCTTCCTCTTCCTCTTCCTCTTCCTCTTCCTCTTTTAAGAGGCATCTATAAGACAAACATATAACAAAAGATTTTACATATAACAGTTAACGTGGATTTACACATAAACGATGACTTTAATAGACATAGAGAAAATTTCTTATGCTTCATGGTGCTCACATACCTCTATGACTCATATAGTCTAAGCTAGACTTAACCTTATGCTCTGATACCAACTTTGTCACAATCCAACTTCACAATTGTGACGGTCTTAAGGCATGGGTAGGCGTAAGGTCACCGAAAAACACGTAGAACCCATCTAAATATACAATCCTTATGGCATCATAACAATTAATGACTCATATATTCATTCCCAAGATTAGAACCTAAACACATACACAAATTGTCACATCCCACTTTTTGGGATATGACTGTCCTAGGGCATAGGTAAGCCTAAAGCCCCCGAAAACCCGTAGAACCCGATTACTTTGGGAAACTAGTAAAATCCCGACAGCATACCGGCAATACATACAACTTTCCCAGGATACGAAACCTGCAAGCAAATTACACTTCCAATAATTTTTCTCCCTTACATCCCCAACTTCATAGTCAATACAAATCCTCCCAATATTTTTCTCATAAACAATGGTTTATTTTCAAGGTTAATCTCACACATCAATAATTGACTACATTTA
>CATKHJ010281592.1:0-20606 GCA_949750685.1 Vernicia montana | reverse complement strand
AAATTGAATTTGTATGATGTTGATTTTAAGTATATATCTAGTATATAATTCGTAGGTGACATTAATATTATATTTTAATTTATAAAAAAAAATAAGAAACATTTTTAATAATATACAATAAATAGTATATGACATGTATATTCTGAGTATATGTGAAGTTTATGATAATACAATTCTTATTCACTTTTGCATATTTTGATTTGAAATCTTATTTTTTTTCCTTCTATACAGATATGGATATAAAACAAGTATTTGTACATCACAATGGACATAGGCAAGAAAACATAAACTATATTGAGTTGTAATGCTAATGCTAAAATACGCAAAAACCAACAATTAACCTGTAATCAATTACAAATCAACCTCTGATCAACTAAAAAACAACCAATATTTTAGCAATACTACTGCTAAAATACACAAAAACCAACAATCAACATGTAATCAACATGCAATTAACCTATTATCAACCAACAATCAACCTCTGATCAATCAAAAGACAAACTAACTCTCAAGTTATTCCATCAATTCTCTCAAATTACAGTATTTTAGCAATACTAATGTTGATTCTTAGTATACAAATGAAACTAATAAAAACTAAAAACACATGCAAAAAATTAAAAAAGGTAACAAAAAAAACCAACAAAAAACATAAAATGAATTAAATTAAGATAATTCATCTCATACATAAACAGACTGTTAAAAACATACAAATATTTAAAAATATTACATAATAAAATATGAAATAAAGAGACTAAAAACAAAAAAAAAATTAAAATCCAACCAATTGCAAAAAGCTATGCTGGTTTTGGAGCATAATCATCAATGCAGTGTTTATTACTCGGACAAATGGGCACAACTTTTGGTTTTGTTCTTCTCCAATGTGCTCAGTTAGGTAGAATAGATCTACTTCTAAGGGCAAATTCAGGTTGCAACCTCCAACAGAGGTTCTCTGCCTTTTAATTTTGTGCAAGATCATAAATTAGCAAAGTGTTACTAGGGATTGTAGTGTAAGGCAATGCAATGACAGATCAGATTAATATTACTATTTTGTATTTTGTGTTTGTAATTTGAAGTATTTTGTATTGTATTTATATTGTAGCAAAGGCAGTGTCTTTTGACAGGCCATGAAATATTTAAGCTTTCTGTACCCCAACTAGTGTTTTTTTTTTCTTTCTTTTTATCTTATGGGATGACAAATGTTTAAGCTTTTTGTATCCCAATCAGTATTTTTTTTTTCTTTTTATCTTATATGGAATGACATATTATGATTATCATATTTTTCTTCTTATTTAAGTTTTATATTGGCAATTTAATATTGAAAAATCAACGTTATTTCCATTCCAGATCAACATTCACCTAGAAAAACAAATAGTCCATATTTGTTAATGAAAAAGACGCTTCTCATATTTTTAAGAGAAGGCACAACGTGGAATAAAAAAAAAAGCGTACAAATATAAAAACAGTTTAGTAAAATTGTAATTATCAAGAAATGGTAATATGTATGTTATTTTACGCCAATAAAGTGTATACCGTGTAATTTTCTCTAAATATTAATATAAAAAAATATATAAATCAATCTTATTATATATATGTGAGTTGAAAAATTATTAAATGATATTATATATATTAGTCATCAAAATTTTTTTAATGGAGACCTAAAATATAATGAGATGATCATATAAATTTAAATTTTGAGAGAGTTATTTGATGTATGACCAATAAATTTTTAAATTCAATTTTTATTTTAATGTATGGATACATGTCTTTGTTATTTTCAACCTTACAAAAGCTAATTATAAACCTTAAGTACATACTAGTAAAGTTATTTAAAATAAATTTCATAATTAATTTAAATATAAAAATTTATGTGCCAATAAATTATTTCAATAAAAATCATTTGTAAATAAAATGAATTCAATATGAAAATTATATTAAATACTAACAATAATTTTTTATTTATTAAAATGTTAAAATTTTATAAGACATGACTAATTGATTTTAGATGATTCATAGGATGCAACAAGTCTGCTCTCTCCTCACAGGTCCAAGTCCAACAAGTATCTCACCCTCGTAAAAGCTTCTGGACCTTTCCAAAAGAAAACCTAACCTCCAATCAATTACCAGACAATAATACCCTTCTAAAATCTCCAAATCTAGTTTCTCTTTAGCACATTATGGATTAAAAATTCTCAATAGGCAAGGGTAATTACGTCATAAAATAAAATACTTCTCTACAAACTCAGGCTTCTTCTAAAGCCTCTTTCTTTGGCTCCAAGCACAGCCCTTTTCCTCTTAATTTTCTTTCACTTTTCCTTTTAAAATTTTTCTTTTATTCTCTGAATTTTTTGTCTATTCCCCAATTGGCCCTCCAATTCATCTCCTTCTTTAGCTATGTTGATGTCAAGAGTGGTTTTGTCACGCGCTTCGAGGAACGTCGGCCGACGCTCCTTGCTTATCCCTTCTCCACTGCAGAAGCAGCAACAACTACTACCAATCTTCTCCAATCAGATTGACTCCCTGATTCATGAACATTCAAACCAGGTGCTTTATATAGTAAAAAGCTTCAATTTTTAATTTTGGCTTTAGCTTAGGGTTTTGCTAGGGTTTAAGGGTTTAAATAAATTAGTCAAATTTTTTGGAATTTATTCTTCAGTATTTATTTTGTTATATTGGAACTGCCTTCGTGCTTGATTTCGAGCAGGGTTTTTGCGGGGTTTAAGGTTTTTGGCTTTTTAAGGTACAATGAAGGCGTTTTTTTTATTGCAATTGTAATGCTCATTATAAGTGAAAGTGAGTTTAATGTTAATTGCTTTGTTAATGATTTGGGATTTTAGGTTTCATTGTGTTCTGGATCTTCTGGTGATTAAAGATACGGTCTTTCGTATCTTAACAAAGTTTAGACCTTATGGATTTTGAAATTGTATAGGGTCTTCTAATCCAAGTTTTGATAAGCTATAGTTTGTTATTGCTTAAAATTTTCTTACTTTACTGATTTACTAAGAGGGCATGTCAATTACAGTGGTTTAGAAAAAAAAATGGAAAAGTGATTGGATTACTTTGAATTTTTGTGTGGTGGATATGTTGGATTGCTTTGCATTTCGATGATCTTTAAGTTAGAAAAATTGAATTGTCAACTCTTACAAGTTCATGATGGTTATCTTAGCATTCTTTGCTTCTTCTTCACACACAGTTATGAGATATTGCAAACTGTTTGTACAATATTCGCAGGGAAAGGATTTGTAAGCTACTATTCAATATTTTCAAAGCATTAGGCATTAGGCATCCCATACTCATTTGTATTTTTAGATAATTTATCATTTAGTTTAAATCATAGGAGTTGATTTAAGATTCAAAACCAAAAGAAATGAGATCTCTTATGAATGATTAGTAAGGACTAGAATTAAATTTTTCTCAAGTCTAAAAGCTCAAAATCATTTTGCTCACTGTTTATATATCAGAAGAAAAAATATTTGCTTTCAGTCGACACTTGGATAGTTTGTTGCATGTTGTTGCATTGCTGTCCTTTTTGCCCACAACCTCAAATAATCTGCTTTCAAGTTCTGGTTGCTGCTTCTCAATTTTGAATTCAGCCTATTTTTTCCATTTGTATTTTGTGAAATGTTAGATCAAACTTATGTTTCTCCTATTATTCCAGTATGTTGCAAGCCTGGTGTCTTTATTTCATCATTCAGCCTTGAGTTCCTCTTCCTTTCAACGATTTGGATTTACTTCATCTGCATCTCCTGAGACTAATGAAAAGGATCAGGGGAGCACTGCAGAGAATAATGGTGCTTCCACAAATGCTGATGCAAAGCCTTCTTATAAGACAGAAGATTCAGCTTCTGGAAAGACCAAAGAATCAGGTTTTAACTCAGAATCTCAACCAACCATGGCTGAATCTTTCAAAAGAAGGAGAAGTGGTACTAAACGAACTGCATTTTCTGATTCAGATTCAGATTCAGATTCAGATTCAGAGGTGGAGGATGATTTGTCGATGGATGATTTGGTGAAGCTTGTGGCTGAAAAGGAAGAGCTTCTGAAATTAAAGCACAAAGAGATTGAAAAAATGCAAGATAAAGTTCTCCGTACTTATGCAGAAATGGAGAATGTCATGGAAAGGACAAAACGTGAAGCAGAGAACTCTAAAAAGTTTGCCATACAGGTTTCTTAGCAACTGCTCATCTCTACAATTACTGCTTGGTTGTGTTTAGATGTGGATTGATTACAGAAGTTATTTGGTTATCGTTGTTTTTGGAAATTTTACTTTGCAAATTTGTATGAATGTGCTGCAGAATTTTGCAAAGAGCCTACTAGATGTTGCAGACAATTTGGGAAGAGCTTCTTCAGTTGTCAAAGGCAGTTATTCAAAAATTGATGCATCTACTGATACTGCTGGAGCAGTGCCACTCCTTACGACACTTTTGGAAGGAGTTGAAATGACTGAGAAACAGCTTGCAGAGGTAAAGATCTCTTATTACTTCTCCAACCATCACTCATCTGTACAGTGTTCTGATTGTGTATATTTTGCTTTTAGGAGTGCTTTTAATGAGAGATCTGTTTTCTGGATTACTTTGTTGCCTAAACGGCTTTACGGTTTTGGATTTCAGGTATTTAGGAAGTTTGGAGTAGAAAAATTTGATCCAATGAATGAGCCATTTGATCCACATAAGCACAACGCAGTATTCCAATTACCAGATGCTTCAAAGCCTCCAGGCACAGTTGCAGCAGTTCTGAAGGTATTATTTGATAACACAATTATTTTCATATGAAATGTTTATAGTGATCCCTGTACATCAATACAAATTAAAAACACATGGTGGTTTGTCTTCAAAATTAAAGCACTTTAACTTGAGACCTATTGAGGCTAGGACAGAGGGGAATGACTCTTAATCTTATATTTGCCCACTTGGTTGAAATTGTTATTCATACAAGATGATCATTTCTGTTATTGCAGTTGGAATTATTTCTGCAGGTACAATGCCTATGTTTTTCTTTGTTTTTCATTTTTCACAAAGCATGTTATGTCGCCAGTTATTGCATGTGATAACTCTGCAATGCCTTTTTCTGTGAATGCAAAATATTGCCCTTAATAGTGTCATTAGATTTAAATTATTATTAAATTGGATTGTCCAGTTACTGATTCATAGTTGTTGTCTACTGCAGGCAGGATATGTTCTCTATGATCGTGTAATTCGGCCAGCTGAAGTTGGTGTTACAATTGCAGTAGAGAATGATACAGAATCAAGCAATGAGGGCGGAAATGCTTAAATACATCTCTAGGAATACTGTCAAAAAGTTTTGCATTTGGAGAGAAATGATATGTAATGTTACCTCCCAGAATATCCTACTGTGATCTAGTAAACCTAAAATTTTTTTCTCCCGACTTTTCACTCATTAGCCATAAAAGTGATGCGACCAGAGGGCCTGTGACATGTAACATTCTTTTTAAGCTTATAATTCAGTTTTGAGGTTGACGAGCATCTATATTTGTGTTGTTTTTTTACTGCTTAGAGGGTAATCATTCATGGAACAAACGACTACCTACCCTTTTGTATTTATTATCAGAAGATCGGTGTATCCTTGGCATAGAAATGTTTGTGAATACGTGCTTATTTTGAGATGGGATCCAGCCAAAGCATTGAGAATTTTTTTTGAAGGGCAGAACTTGTATCATGCAGATGCAGGTGATAAAACAACTTGATCAATAAACCTTGAATAAGGTGGCATTCTTTCCATATCTGGGCCAAAGCATTTTACATCATACAATGTCCTCTGCTTTGTATTGTTGCAAAACTGAATTTGCTTGAAATGGGGAGGTGAAATAGACTCGCACATGGTGGGTGCAGATGACAATGGACTTGATAAATCGTATGCCAACACACAAGCATGATCGCCTAGGCTCATTATTGTCTATACCTCCATAAGACAAGCCTCCACTTGTTTACAATGAACCAGCATTACTGTAAACAAAGTTGGGGACAGCCCCATCCATTCAAGGTAGTCCAACGATCCTTAAGCAAAACAAAGTACAATAAAATACGTTTGGGGTCAGATGAATTTCCATTATGTACAAATACCATTAACTGACCTAAACCTCTGTCGGTTAATTGCAAACATAACCTACAATTAATTACAAGCAATGTTGCTCATTCTACAATAAAAACTGTATCAATTACCATAGGCACCACAATGGATCGCCCTACTCAGATTTCGTACTAGCTTCTTCTGCTTTAAGGAGCTGCTTGGTGTCAACTGGTCGTCCAGAACCCACCTGAGCTCGCTTTCTTCACTTGACCCTCTTTGGTCTGGCCAAGGGAATCAGGGTCATCATTGTGGCCTTTCAAGCACAAACCTAAATCCAAATTACTCATGCTTGAATCCTGCAAAGGAAAAAAGAATATTGTTCAATTCCACTGTTGCAGTATCTAATTTAATGGATTGAAACTTCATATCATGAACATTCTTAAACATGGTTTCCCTACATGCTAGATTGATAACAGGCAAGGAAAAATTTTCTCTCACAATGCTTGGTTGAAATTCATTATGCTTGCTTGCTCGGTATAGACAAACTCACAATGCTTGGTTGAAATTCATTATGCTTGCTTGCTCGGTATAGACAAACAAGTTTGATAAAAATTGACCCTACTTGCTATGATAACTAACTTCATAGAAATTCTGTTGATATTGTACCCAAAAAAATGAAAATAAAAATTTCATTAATAAATGAAATGGTAAAATATCCAACAACAATTTTCTCATGAGAAGACCTAAGAGGTTTGAATATATTAGAATCCATACCTAGTGAGAGAACCTATAGCAAGGTCATAAGAAGATATGACATACTAATCCTCATCAAACAATAGGGAATTGGTCCATAAAACTTGTTTATTCATTTCACCACCTAATTTCTTATATTTTGTACCATGATAAATATGAAACGAGAATATCCTCATAGCATAATGATAATTCTATGAGCATAAATAAAACAACAAAAATAAGAAAAAATTCCAAATCTTGAGCAAATCCAAAATCCTAGTATTCCAATCTGTCTGATCTCTACTTTAAATAAGTATTTGTCGAGAATATATTTGAATTCCAATGTTAAATTATATGTAAAAGGTAAAGGAATCTGGAATATGAAACCACACCAGGAAACAAAATAAACAAAAACTCCTAATCACAAGCACAATGAAGGCATAAAGAACAGATAACAAGCACAAATAGTTAGTAGAAGTGACACCTGGGTTTCTGTCTTAAAAGTAGTGTCACTACTCAGCTCATCATTCTTTGAGGTCTGCAATGCCTCATCATTCTTTGAGGTCTGCAATGCTGTGAATTGGTTAATCCCACCAGTCTTAGCTTCATGATCAACCATTTTAGCTGCCTTTCTCCGTTCTTCTAGTACCGCAATCTTGAAGCAAGAAAGCAATCACATCATGCTTCAACTTAAGAACTAAAATGACTTTTTTCAAAATAGATTAGGCAACAAATTTCTATTCTTTTTCTCTAATCTACAACCACTTTATCCAAATCAATACTTTGTGGGAGTTTCAGTGCGGAATCAACAAGCTATGGAAGCTAGGCACATGTTAAACCCTAGTCTCATGAACTATAACTAAGTATAACAAAACCAGAGCTAGAAACCCATTCCCATTTACTACTAACATACCCACTTCAAAATTAAATCAGCAAAACAAATAACATTAGAGAGAAAGAGAGAGCACATACTGGAGTGTAGCGGAACTTGCGTTTGGGAGGTTCCTCAGAGGTGGCGGAGGAAAGAGGGGTCCACCGACAAAGGAGGAGACGAGAGTTGTTGGTGTTGGTGTGGCCGTTGGACTGGGAGTGAGAGTTGTGGTGATTGACAGTAGAAGAAGATGGGGAAGACACATGAATCCACTTCTTCTTCCACTTCCTCACCGGGCCATTGAACACAGCTGCCGTAGCTGATGGGCCGTACCGAGACGAGGCGCGACCCAGTCGAGACCCCACTCCTTCCATTTCTCGTCTCGCTCACCCCGCGAAACCGAAAACTCGGCCTTTATCGGGGGTGACTTTTGTCGGTGACTCGGTGGCGGGTTTTGTCGACAAAGTAGTAGCCGAGCACGACGAGCAGTAAAGCTAAAAATATCTGGAAAAAACTCAATGCTTTAGCTTTCTTATATACAGTATGAGCTATGTACCGACGTCGTTTTTGTAGCTCGCGCCATTTATTGTCTGTTTCTCCAAAACGACGCGTCGTTTTTCATCAATGCGTTGAAAGATCTATTTCTATAGTTTCTTCAACAATATCCATATCTATGTATCTATCCAAAAGACTAAAAACTTGAGCTGCTGGGTGCTGAGAATTAACAGCCATGGAGCTGTGTATCAGGTCAAGAGCTCTTCTAAATTTGAACCAACAAAACCCTCAAATTCTGGGTAAAAGTTCTCTTTCTGCTACTCTCAAAACCCAATTTCTCCAATTCAACAACAAGAATCCCTTCAATTCTCACAAATTACCATCATTTTCCCGCCAAACCAATCGTCCAGCATTCCCTCTATGTGCTCGTAAATCTGCAGCTTCAGCTTCTTCTTCTTCTGTGGCTGTTGGACATGAAAAAGACCGGCTTCCGGCTGACATTAGAATCAGCGAGACCGAAGAGCCCAATTCAAGAGTGAGTCACTTTTTTTCTTTTTTTGGTTAAAAATTTTAATTTTATATTGTTTGTGTTCAATTCTAAAAGTTACTCTCTTTTTGCAGTTGAGGTTGACTGTAGAAGTCCCTCCGGCTGTATGCGATGATTGTTACAAAAGAGTTATGAATGAATTTATAAAGCAAGCTAAGGTTCAATTCTGTCTGTTTCTTGCTTTTCTGGGCTTATTACCTTAGAGCTTCACATGAAATTAAAAACTGAAGAACACTGCCTATTTAAAAGCTGGTGCTAACTTCTGGGTTAGCAGAGGTTTTTTGTTGTTGCATTGTTTGTGGTATTGGACTATGTTGAAAACCCAGTTCTCTTGCCATGTGAAATTTTGGTATTTGCGTGGGAGAATGAGACCTATTTTGATTTCCATGGTTAATAGTTTCAACTATATTTTTACCTGAAGAATAAGTGTTTCTTAGTTGTTTATGCTAGTGAGCTTGTGCAAAATGAAGAATGATTTGTTACAAATTGGTTTGGTTTGGTGTACAGGTCCCTGGATTTCGTCCTGGAAAGAATGTCCCAGAGAGTATTCTTATAAGCTATGTTGGCAAGGAAAATGTTCAGAAGGCTACAGTTGAATCTATTTTGAAGAGGACCCTTCCACATGCCATGTCTTCAGTATGTTTAAGTTAGTGTAGTACTAACCAAATTTCTCATTCTTTGGGAGAAATGTAAAGATGGTTCAATATGCATAAGTTATTAGCAACATATTAACAGTGTGCTTTTCCTTTTAAACTCCAGGTATAGACTGTTTATGAACATCTATTAAATTGCCTTTGCAGTTGGGAATTGTTTTAAATCTTGTTTAAATAACTCAAAACATGGTAGCAGCTATTTAGAGAAAACTAGGAACCTCTGTTCATTCTCTTTATTTGAAGTTTGAACCTCGTTTTTAAGCATCTAACCTGAAAAACAAATACATAATGCAGCTGAACTCCAATTGCTGCAGTATAGAAATACTATTTTTATACAATGCCTTATTGGGTTTTTGTTCTTTAGGTGACTGGAAGGGCTTTGAGAGACTCAGTCCGCATTGTATCCAAGTTCTCTGATATGGAGAAGGCCTATTCTACCCTCAACACTCTCAGGTTTGCCCCATGTGTTTCTTCTACTTCTCTTTCTATTATATTTCTTACTTCTGGTAGATTTACAACTTGCATGTAGCTCTCATGTCGCCCTACCTTCTCTTTTTTGTGGTTAAAGTAGAGGGTCTTAGGGGAATTGGATTGCATGTCTCTAGATTGCAATTCATGCAATTTTTTAGTCTTCTTACTGAGAGGTCTTGTGGCCCAGATATGATGTTATTGTAGATGTGGTACCTGAAGTCAAATGGATCCCTGAGAATGGATACAAAAATTTGAAGATTGTTGTTGAAATAGACAGCGATATAGATGCACAGACAGCTTCCGAAAAAAAACTAAGGCGTAGACATAAGTCACTTGGTGCACTGAGAATTGTAACTGACAGAGGACTGCAGGTAACAAACATTTTAATAGGTCTTCTTTTTTCTATTTCTCTTTCATGCTCAAAGTTTTAGGACGAGGTCATTCCTTAGAAATAAATAATCTAGAGTAATTTCTGAAAAATTTTGTATTTGGGAAAAATTTGAACTAGCACTATGTGAAGTCATGCTGTGGTTATCGATTTTGTGGGGATGGAGTGGGGGGGTGGTTGAGTTATCTGTAAAATGGGGGAAGAGGAAGTTGGCTTCTTGTTTTTGGGGAAAAAAATTACCATAAAAACATACCAACTTCAATGGCCTATACTTCGCATATGAGTTATAATTGTAGCAAACACCTAAAATCCCTTTACAGTAATGACTAGGCCATTAAATTTTTATTTTTTTAATGCAACATCACTTCTAGGTCTTATAGGAAACACATTGGACTCAACATCAACCCCATTAGATTCTTTTCTTTTTTTAACCTCTCTTGATAATACTATTAATTTTTTGTATTAGCCCAATTATTAAATATTATTAAGTCTTTCTATATGCTTTCATTGTATGAGTTTAAGGAATTTCAGAATTTTCAAAATTGCTTCTTTTCTGCGTATCAAGTTAGTAAATGTTATGAACTATTTTGTGTTTTTAGGTTTTGTTTCACATTTCAGTTGGGTAGCTTTTGTTTTACTTTATAGCTTACTCATTAGCAGGTCATATTGTATTAGAACTATTCTTATTTATCATCTATCTAATATTAACACAAGAATTTAGAGCTTAGAAGGTTGCATTCCATTAGAATCATTCCTATTTATCATACTAGGTTTTTAATTCATGTTGAAACTTCCACAGATTGGTGATGTTGCAGTGGTTGATATTTCAGCAACAAAAGTTGATAAGGATAACTCGAATGTTAATATTCCAGATGCAGAGACTAAAGGTTTGCATATATGTGCTTAACCCTACGTTCCAGAGTCATTATTATATTTGGTTAGGTTGGACTTCCTACAAGAAATGTGCAGAGGGAGAAAATGTGAATTTTAGATACAATAAAGACTATTGATGCCTGAGGTGGATAATAGGTGTCATATGCAACAATAAAGGTATAGCAATGAATGTTTCTCTAAATAATGGCCCAGAGTATCTTGCAGATTGCTTACTGTTATGAATGTTGACCAGTCAATGAAAACTGTCTGGCCTGAGTTCTGACTACTGAAGAAACTGTACTCTCAAGTTTAGGTCCATGAGTATTTTGTCAATTGGTAGATATCTCAATCTTCTGAATGTCCAAAATCCCTCCTGGAAAGAGAACTATCTTGAATTTGTACTGGAAACTAAGCTACCATGAATTGTCTTGAAGTTCCAGTTAAATGATGCATTTACATGCCATTGATACATAAAGTACAACACAAGGTGGGTGGAAGTATTTTTAATTATTAGTTGAGGTTGCTGGGACTAGTATTTCTGTTGATGAAATAATATAAGCAATACTGCAATAGATTGCTTTCTTCTTATATTATCACCTCAAATTTTTTTATGCTCTATTTTTGCTTTTATTTTTAATCAATGTGCTAGATTATGCTCTTTCTGCTTTTTTTAATATCAATTGAAAAATAGGATTAATGACTCAAAAAGGCACATAGTTTGGTAAATCTACAATTGTAGCGAATTCCTTGGAAAATGGAAATGCATTATTATAGCCTATATTTTATATGTTAGTTATATTGTTGCCATTCTAAATTTCATATCTAGGTGATGATGTGATTATTAATATAATACTTTTTCATGAAACATCACTGTACTGGCTTGGGTTTAAACAACATTAGACTCACTTTATTTTAAAGCGTGATCATTGTCAAATTATTTCCTCGAGTCCCAGTTTCTTACTAGCTATTTCAACACCATTATTTTGCAGGTTTTCATTTTGACACAGAGTATGGCCACAAAGTACTTCCTGGTTTTCTCAATTCATTAATGGGAATTCAACGAGGTGAAACGAAGTCTTTCCCACTTGTATTTCCTGAATCATGGAACCAAGAGAGTCTCCGTGGTGTTCATGCTCAATTTACCGTGAGTTCCCTTCTGTTGTGAAGAAGTCTGCCTCTTAATCCAGAAAAAAGCATAGATAAATGAAGTTATGGATGCATGAATAGATAACATTATGGATTTTTGTTCTTTTCTTGTTTCATGTTTTTCATTTTTTGGAATATTTCGTCAATTTGCTTAGCCAGGTACTTTAGTGGTTGGTTTTCTTCTTTTTTATTTTAAATTGTTCCAAAATTGTTGAAGTTTCAGCAGGTTCTGAATGTCATCTTTTTTTCCCCTCCTACAGTCCTACCCAAAGAAAAATTTGTGCACTCGTGCCACTTATCCCCATATTAAAATCCAACTTTAATCATTAAAAAGGATAAGTATTGCTTACTTCAGTTTTCCATTTCAGGCATCCAGTTTACATCTAAATTATGACCTTATATGCAAATTGACAGCTTTCAAATGAATTGGAAGTCTTATAGATATGGATAATATCTTATTATTCTCTTTTTCCCTTTTCAGGTAGAATGTAAAGAATTATTTTATAGAGAGATGCCTGAGTTGGATGACTCCCTTGCTGACAAACTTCTTCCTGGATGCACTACCTTGCAGCAGGTAATAATCGCATAGAATCTTAAAATAGTTCTGGACTGAAGTCATATTTGATTCAACTCTGCAATGGGATCTCATGTGCATATGCAGGTCAAGGAATCATTGCTGCAGAAATGCCTAGAAGTGGAGCGAACAGCAAGAGACCAAGCAACTGATAATGCAATTCTCGACCAGCTTTGCAAGGTTAATTTATGTTCTGAGACAGTAACTTAAAGATTTTGTTGATCTCCTGAGGTCTTTTAGTTCTACTTGCCTTCAGCTTAGTGTGGTTTCTGTATCTCACATGAGAGTCCTTTTTTTAACCATGAAGAGTATCAACATGCTGTATGCACTGTTGGCATAATCCATGGGCTGGTTACAGACTTTCTGTTTCAGTTTATTATTTTGGCTTATCATATTATCCTATGTGTCATCTTCTATTCAGATGGTGGAGATTGATATTCCTCAATCATTATTTGAGGAACAAGGTCGGCAGCTTTATGGAGCCAAACTTCTCGAAATACAGGTTGGTTCTGCTGAATTGCAATCTTTATTTTGGGGGAATAATATAGCAGCTAGTCTATGAATATGCGCATGTGTGCTTGTCTGTATGTACAGTTGTGTGTTGGCACAGACAAATTCTCATTGCATGGCACCATTGCAGGCAAATATGAAACTAAATGAGCAGCAATTAGCTTCTCTATCTAGTCCAAAGGCAGTCAATGAGTACCTAGAAAACCAGAAGGAGAACATAATGAGGGTGATAAAACAAAATCTAGCAGTTGGAGATATATTTAAACGTGAAAATTTAGAGGTATGCATGTTCAGTTGAGATGTTTAACTCTTCCATTATTGATATTGTGAGAAGATTTTGAGATACAATTTTCTGCTTTTTTATATAAATTAAAAAAGAAAAGTCAGATCATTTTGTTATTGACCTGAAATAATGGGTGCATATTGCATTGCATTACAGTTTTCAACAGAGGAACTTGTGAAAGAAGTAGAGAATTCAATTGCTGAATTCAAACGTCACAAACAAGAATATAACGAGGATAATGTGAGAGAACAGGTTAGCATAATTATGAATCCTTCTGCTTTCCCCTTTTCTTTTCTTTTCCATAGAAGCATACTATACCTATTCCATGTTTTCCAAACCACAGATTATAGCTCCCTTTCTCTTTTCTGGCATGCAATTTATACGTATTCTTTTTAGCAGGGAGGCCATTGTTACTGGCTCCTATTACGCATCTTCTTCTTTCTTTCTTTTTCTCTTTTTTTTTTTTTTTTTTTTATTTTCTTTTCAAAGGTTGAATTCCATGTTTTATATGAGGCTTCTTTTTAATACATTCTTTTCCTTCATCTCATCTCATTGCTTTCCAATGAGAGTCTTTTTTCTGAGCTTTACTTTCCTTAATCCTTAGTGAACTGACTCCACTCTTGGTTAGCAGATGGACATAGTACTCTTAATGATGAGTTTGTTCTTATGTGTTAAATAGGTACAAGAGATACTAGAGGGAGCGAAAGTGCTTGAATGGTTGAGACAGCACGCCGAGATTCAGTACATAACAAGGTGAGAGAGAGAGAGTTTTCAGATTGGCTGGAGGGAGTTTTAAGTAGAAATTGCATTATAGAGGTGCTAGGACTACTGAAATTTTTGTTTCTTCTGAAATAAAAATTGTATAAAACAGATCTTTAAATGTAGCTGTAAAAGATGAACGTAGGCTATGCTGTTCCATTCATAAAGATTTTTTTATCTGTTATAGTCTTTGCACTACTGTAGACAAGGTCAATCCAAGGACCGCTCGAGAACCAAATTCTATCCCTTACGAGAAGCAAAATCAGCAATTCACATAAAAATAATATGGTTAATTTGAATACAAAACTTCAAAGATTATCCTTGTGATTGGGGAAAAAACAATTTCAAGCCGAGTTAACAAAATACAGGAGTCAGAGTATGTAATGTAAGTGCATACAACTGAAAGAATTATCAGTTAGAGAACTGGAAAAAGAATAATCAATTGAAAAAGAGAGAACTTTACACAAACCCAACCAAACAAACAAATATCTACAAAACTTCAGTGTAGCCTCAATTGTCTCTCTTGGAATATTTGCCCTAGTTTCCTAAACAAAGCTTGCTGCTCCTCCAATGTAAGGCTCCCCATTATCTACACCAGAAAAAAATCAAGATGTTCATGGTAATTAACAGGGATTCATGTCTTTTCTGAGGAATTGAATATGAATAAAATTTCCCACTGTACCTTGTAGATTTGGGATTGAAAATTAAAACATTTAAAGGAAAAAAAATCTCATCCCCATAATATTTGGGTTTTTCCCCTTGGCAAGTATGAGATTAAACAGTTACCTGGTCCAAAATCATCTCAACTGAATAGTCTTGTGGAATAACAAATGACTGATGATAGATGTAGGCGAAAACAGCCATTATCATCTGCAAAAAAAAAAAAAAAAAAAAAAAGTGAGACATTCATAATCAATCAAATAAATACAATTAAACTCTGGCATGCAATTGCAAAGGCATCTCCAATGTACAAAGCTCCCCACTTTGTGAGGGTTGTGGAAGGGTCATATCTATTATATACAACCTTCCTCCTAATTTCTGCAACATAAGCAGCATGCAAAGAGCGAAGAAACAAAAAAGGTTGTCAAATAATTAAAATTAGAATGTAAGATGTGCAATGGAAAAATGCATTGAGATACAGCAAACAGGATTTTGTTTAACAGATTTGTAAGTAAATGCCATATTCGGCAACTTACTTGACAGTCCATTCTATCAGTAAATCCACCATGTCCAGGTATGCTATCCCCAAAGTCCTGTATTAATTGGGAGAGAATGAGACTGAAAAACTTACAGAACCATACACATAACTTTTAAGAAGCTGAATATATTCAACAGATTCACCTTGATCTTAAAAGCTCTCTTGAAGCCACTAGCAAAAAAACCTCCAAAAGGTGCTATAATTGATGCAAATAAGCCCAAACACAAAGCATGCCATTGTATTGGTAGAACTGATATCTCTTTCCAAGGAAACTATAAGATATTGACAAAAATTGCACCTTGTATTCAACAATAAATGACAGAAGATGAACAGCACAAATTTAAATGATCTTATAACTGCCAAGAAAAACTAGTCATTTGAAGTTGTTTCATTGATTTTAGCCAAACTGTTGAGAAGCAAGATTATTATTGAACTTATTTTTTTAAAAAAATAATAAAATCTGCACTCCAAAGAGTATTTTATTGGGTCCATAAATGATAAATTTGAACATTCAAACATGTTTGTTTTAAAAAATTAATACAAACATGCTTAAATTCTTGACATTAAACTCACCCAATCAGGCATCCATAGTGGTAAGGGATAGTACTCTGGTTTAAATATTGGGCCAGGATCACACTGAAGCCACCCTGTTGATAAGTCCTGCAGGTTTTCACTTCCTATGAGAAAATATGAAATAGCAGAGGCGAGTTTCATAAAACATGTCTATTTGCACTCTGCCGAATGAATTACCTTTCTTGGACATGTCAGCCACTGGAAACGGCCCAATATGTTTGCTAACTGTATGAAAAGCAATGGAAGCATTTGTGAATTCCCAATATATAATAATAATAATAGCCATCATGAGATGAACAAACATTCTCCAGAATTAGTCCTAACTTCTTTCCTTTTTCTTTTTTTTATTTCCCTTTCTCTCAACCAAAAATAGCATAGCGAGAAGGATGCAGTGTTGATATTTGATTCAAAAACACAAAAACCAACAAATTTTCAATATTTTTATCAAGCACTCTTGTAAACTAACTACGTAGCCAAGTGAAAATGGAATTTGACCGAAACAGCACCAAAGAAAACTGCAAAGTTATGATAGAGCAGGTGTATAATGTGCTGTTGTAGGTATATGCTTGCCTTTTTTATCCAGACTTGAGTGCTATGGCCTGAATTTGTTCAACCAGGTTTGGTACACAGGTGTTAAATGCAAATTTGATGCTTAGGAATGTTAACTAACTTCCAAAACATCACTGGCAGGCATATATTATTTTGTCATGTCCTGTATCAATTGAGAAATTTATAGCACAATAAAAGGAAAAAGGATGTTTGAAGGCATAGGTAAATACAACAATATCAAAAGTTACAATTCAGTGTTGATACACTGAATTGGGTGAGTTTAAAGTCAAGAAAGCAAGCCCCTTTTATTAAAAATTCATATGTCTTGAAATCCACTGTCGAGTCCACATACAACTACTGTTCTCAGCAACATGATTTAATGGCGACTAAACTAAATAAAGAACATGAAGAAAAAAAATTTCTCAGTGAACATTCATGAGTTCATTATTCTCATCATGTTCAAGACCAGCAAACTCCGTAACAATTCAACCAACAGCCAATTGAGGAATGAATGATATTACCACAAATGCTGAAATCATAGTTGCAACTGATGCTCCAATAAAACCCTCCCATGTTTTCTTTGGAGATAACTTGATCAAAGGTGTTTTTCCGAAAAAGAAACCAAAGAAATAAGCAGCAACATCGTTGATAGCAATAAGTGATGCTGGAAGAAGAAACCTGCAAGCATATGCAAACTTCTCAGATACCACCAAAGGAAAATAATTCCTGGAGGTGTAAAAGTAGAACATATAAATAAGTGAATAATTACAAGAAAAGAACTAATTAACGTTGTAAAAGCAATTTGTTAGTTAATCGCGGACCAGAATCAAAAAGAGAATAACTAAAAAAAATTTCTACTTAATTAAATTGATACCAGAACTGATAAACCTGACAATGAAGAATTATTTTGGATGTTATTTTACCAGAAAATCCCTTCAAAAATGTTGGCTACAGTAAAGGCGGACTGTGTAAACACTATAATGAGAATCATATGAGTCCAAGCATATTGACCAAATTGATACTTGTACATCTTCTTCTTCAATGTAACAATGAACCACACAAAACCTGACAAATTAGAGACAAAACCTGACAAATTAGAGACAAAACCATTTATTTAATTAGGATTCAACATGAAGAATGACAAGTTCAATAAGCTCCCTGAACAACAACAGACCAACAGCATATAACAACTTATAAGAAGGTTAAGCAGGAGCTCAGGTTCCTGAAAACTATTCTAGAGTAAAAGCTAAGATAACAATAATGACATTAATAATTCCAGAGAAGAACAACAATGACAAGTTCTCAAACCTGCTATGTATAAAAAGTAGCAAATGACCATCTGATACTTGACAATTCCGCTCACAAGCCTATAGAAGTATTTATCTGAAGATACCATGTTCACAAGTCGTTGACTGATAATGCGGCCATAGACAAAAAGCATTGCAGTGAAAAAAAAGTACCTGCAGCAATATACGGCAAATTATCATCTTGATTCAGTATAAATTTGGTTTCAACTTTCACATAACTAGCATTACTCTTACCAGTTCAAAAGCCTAAACCCAGGAAGACGTCTATCTTCATGAGCTCTTCTAAGTAGATTGAAGAGTTCCATTGCCATAAATATTTGGATAACAACCACTGCAGCCCAAATGTAAAGATGTCCTAAGTAAAGAATCAACAGAAAGCCTCCAAGCATCCACAATGACGAGTATGCTCGAATCCACATTAATTTGTATTTATTTTGGTCATTAATGAGTAAATGGTCTCCATTCGATTTGTTTATCTCATGAGGAATCTGCCACCAAAGAAAAGGTATAAAACCTTCCAACTTTTGCAATACAAACATGAATCTAAACACAACCCATTTCTGCATATACACTAAAAACACACACACACACACAATACAAATTTCTCTTTAGAAAACTACTCAAGAACAAAACACCAAGTAGGGAAGATTATTCTAATAGACAATTGAAAAGGGACTAATTAAGTTATCAAATATTACTCCAGCTTTAACCTAAATTTTATCAAAAAGAAATCCATGGCATTTTTTTTTCAAACCTAATTATTTTTAATTGAAGAACATTATTAGAATGAAATTTAAGTGATGGGAAATGGGGTAATAAATGGTGCGGGACGAGGAAGGGTCCACTTGTAAAATCCCACCAAAATGAAGTGAAAGATATTTATTGCAATCATACAATACAAATCTCTACTACCCTCATTACCAATTTTAGAAAACTATGAAACTACCAATCCATCAGTTCAGTACACCTAGAGATAATTTCAGAAAAAAAAACCATGAACCCATTTGGCATTGAGGTTCTGTTTTTTCTTAAAAACATCAATTTAAGTGCCATGGAACAAACAGTTTCAACTATTTAGTTGTTTTAAGTACCCTTTAACCAACATTTTCATGATCAATCACTACTTAACAGTAATATCAAACAAACCCATAAAAACAATAGGATCAACAAAAACAGAGTATACTAACATCACTTGAACGTCTCCGATGACGAATTCTAGGTGTTGTTGGTGCACTGGAAGTACTATGCTCCTTGTCCTTGTGCATAGCTATTACTATAATCTTGTGGGTATCTGAGAAATGAAAATTGAAAATTAAATTAAATTAATAATCGAATCAATTAAGAATAAGTAAATAGAAAAATGGAGTGTTAAGCTTACAGTTGAATGAAATTAATGAATCTGAGAGAAATTTTTATGCTCCGCTTTTGAATTTTGATCTTCAACAAACAAAACAAAATTATTAGCATTTTAATTAACTGCTTCCATTTTTATATACAATGTAAGTTTTCTTTCTCACCGATTCAGTGAAACAAAACAGAGAAAAAAAATAAAAATTGAAAATTAGACACCTTTCAAGAGAAAACCTGGCAACGTCCTTTCTTGCCACGTGAATAACAATCCAAATTGAAATTGAAAAATTATTTTTTTTTCTTCCCGATTCAGATCAGATCATTTCCTGTCTCAGAAACCTACCCAAGACAAAGGACTTGGAATTATTTTAATTTATTATTCTAAAATTAAATTGAGTTTACGAATAATTTTTTTCAATTTAAACTAATTACTAAAATAATGTTTAATATAAATAAATTTAATTAAGATTTTATATTTTGATTTTCAATGTGAAAAAAAAATGGAAATATTCAAGTTATCCTAATGAAATGAAACTGTATTTTCTAAGATAACAATATAAATTATTTTTCATTTATAATGAAAAAAAGCACATCTTAATCATAAAATTAATTTTAATGTTTTTAATATATTAAAATATAACATTAAAATTAACATTTTGACAAATGGCTATTTTAAGTGACAGGATAAAATTTATATGCACCTTAAAGTATAATTTAATAATGAGCGTATATATAGATTTGTACAATAACTTAAGTTTGATTTTACCGCTTATGCTAAAAAAAAATTATATCTTCAAATAATTCTAATTATTTAAATATTATTAAAAAATTCATAATCAGAAATTTCTTATTTAAAAAAAAAATATTTTATAAATATTATTAAAAGAATAAATTCATACTAAAAGAAAACATGTATAGCAGATGATGAAGAAAGATCAAAATTCAAGACATTGAAAAGAGGTTGTTTTTTCATTAAAAAAATATTTTCACTTATACGATTTTAATTATGGGTGTAATTCACGCGTCTAAATTCAACAACAAAAAAATAAAAACTCAATTAATAAAAAATAAAAACACATTTTTATTTTGAGTAAAAAGTATGGTAAAAAATTATTTGAGATTTTTTAAAAAATTTAGGGGACAATTTAGTCTTTCACCCATATATATAATTATAAATAAATAATTTAGGTAACAAATTTTATTAAATTATAATAATTATGAAATTTAATATTTTAAATTTTTCTTAGGTTACAAATCATAATTATATAAGTTTCTAATGGTGTAATAATAGTGATAATGATTG
>CATKHJ010281589.1:0-16184 GCA_949750685.1 Vernicia montana | reverse complement strand
GCGCTTTGTACATTTTGAAGACTAGAAATACATCTGCCTTCATTTTGATAGGATACACCCAACATCTCCTGGAATAGTCATCTATGAATGACACAAAGTACTTTGCTCCTCCCAGGGACAGAACTGGTGCTTGCCATACATCAGAGTGAATTAGCTCTAGAATTTCTTTACTTCTAGAACTTGATGTATTAAACTTCAACCTGTGCTGCTTACTTATCACACAATGCTCACAAAAAGGTAAGGACACCTTAGTGAGTCTTGGAAGTAGATTTTTCTCCGCAAGAATTTTCATTTCTTGCTCAGACATATGTCCAATTTTTTGATGTCACGTTGTTGCAGATCTTTCACTTGAACTACTTGAAGCAACTGATGTATCTCCTTCTAGCAAAGTCTCTCCCTTTAGCATGTATAGTCCGACAGCTACCTTTTCTCTTCTCATAAGTACAAGCGCGCCTCGAATCACTTTCATGATCCCTTTTTCAATTACGACTTTACAGTCAAGGTCGTCCAGCTGACATAATGACAGTAAGTTCTTCCTCAGGCCTTCCACATGCTACACTTCTCTAACAATGCGAATTGTACCATCATGTAACTTCAACTTGATGGTTTCGATACCGACAATCTTCAGGGCATGATCATTGCAACTATACACAGATCCTCCAGAGACAAGTTCATAATGATGGAATCATTCTTTTCGAGAGATCATGTGAAATGAGGCTCCATAGTCAATGATCCATATATTAGCAAATCTTTTTCTACCCTCTGAAGTCGTCGCTGCTTCACAACACAGAATTTCTCCTTCATTTGAGGTAGATGCTACATTTCCTTGAGGACTGAAATTTTTTTTTAAACTCCAGCAATTCTTCTTCAGGTGACCCTTTTTGTTACAGTGGTAACACCTTAGGTTCTTTTTACTTTTTGATTTGGACCTACCATGATTTTGGCTCCCACTTGAGCCAGGCTCTGTTGATCTCCCTCTCATCACCGTCAATGCCTCTGCTTGTTGTGAACTGGCTAACCTGTTTTTCTTGTTTTTGTGCCGATTTTCTTCTTCTAGAATAGCAGCTGCAATATTATTGAAGACTAAATTGTTTGTATTATTTGTTAGATTGATGATGAATTGATCATACGAATCTAGTAGACTTTAAAGCAAAAGTTCAGCACGCTCCTGTGACTCTATTTTATACTCCAATGATGTGAGTTGAGAAAATAGAGTATTTAAGATATTAATATGCTCCGTCACCGAAGTAGATTCTGACATCCGTAGAGTGTACAATTTCCTCTTAAAGAAAATTTTGTTGTGAAGTGATTTGGCCTCATACAATTTTGTGAGATGATCTCAAATCTCCTTTGCAGTTTTCTTCTCCTCTATGTTAGACAATATCTCATCTGCAACTGTCAGATGAAGATTTGCAATAGCATTGCCATCCATCTCATTCCACTTATCATCTGTGAGTCTCGTCGGCTTTTCACTGATAGCCGCAAGACAATTATCTTTTATCAATATTGCCTTCATCTCTAATTTTCACAGTAAGAAATTTCTCCCGTTGAACTTTTCAATATCAAATTTTTCCATCATTGCTTCTATCACAGTCTACTTTGAGCAAAATACAACTCCTACTATTTCACGTGAATAGTAACTATATGTATGAACAATACCCATATCCGTGAATAGTGCCAAATTGCACAATACCTCGGAATACTATTCACAGCAATAATTTTTCAAGAAAATTTTTTTCTGATGTGGAAGATCAGTCAAAACTGCAACCACAAAGCATACTCTTAATTTTCAAGAAAAATTAAAACCAACAGCTCTGATACCACTTATTGCGAAAATTGACACCGGATTAGAGCAATACTGCAGCTAATAATTTGAGAAAATAATAAAGATAATTTGGACACACAAATTTTACGTGGAAAATCCCAAACAAATTAGGGTGAAAAATCACGGGTAAAGATAGAAGAACTCCACTATGAGAAATAATATGAATTACAACATTCTCTCTAAATTATAAGGAGATAACAACAATAATCTCTCTTGAAAATAGGAGAAAAATAATTTTAAATAAAACTCTCTATTTTTTTCTAACTAGAAACTCTCTTTATTTGAGATTTGGGATGCAAATAAGAAGGAGGGGGAGCCTTTATATAGGCTCCCAAGTGGTTGGTCACAGCTTGCATTGTTGCAAGCTGTGCCACCAACCCATTTCATTAATTTTCAACAACACGTTTTAATTTTTTTTCTTTTCTTTTCAAACAAAGTGGGCACCATTCGGTGCCCACTTTGTTGGCAATTCAACACTTTTTACTTCAATAAATTTTCAAATTTTTTTTAATAAAACTTCCAAAACGTTTTTAGAATTAATTTTTTTATCTTTTATAAATGTTTTAATTCTATAAAATAGATAAATTAAAACAATGAAAGTTTTTGAGTTAAGTTTTTATGCCTATGTATTTTTTTATGTAACTCTAATAAATTAATAATAAATAATTAGTTGTAATAAATTTATAATTTTCCTCTATAATTATGCATAAAAAAATAAATAAATAAATCAAAGTAATTATGTTATATCAAATATAGATTCATATATAATTAGAGATATGGGTAGTTTATTATATCAATCAAAATAACATAAGGACAATTAATTAAATAATAATAATAATAATAAATTTATATACTTATTTTAGTTTTAAATAAAATAATTTTTTAATCCAATTAAATTAAAGATAAAGTGATTTTTTTTTAATCTTTTACATTGAAAATCATATTTTTTAAGCTTTAAAAGTTTTGTCTTTTATACCAAATATATAGTATATATTAGATATGTTCATAGATCAGATTTAAATTTGAAAAATATCAATTTTTTTAAAATTTCAGCTTGTCAAACCCAATTTTCTTCATAAATTGTATCCCTGACCCGACTAACAATCAAGTCTAATATAGATAAATTAATATAGAGACTAAGCTCCATTTGTTTCGCAAAAAAAAAAAAATTCTGCATTTTTTTTAAAATGTTTGGAACGCTTTCAACAATTAATTAATGTAAAATATTTTCCTAATCAATGAAAAATTAAACTATTTTTAAGAAAAATGACTTTATCTTTTTAAAAATGAAAATCATTTTTTGAATTTTGACAAACTTATTATATTAAAGAAATTATAAATACAAATATATTAATCTATCAGTAATCACTGATGACCACTGCTAGCAATCAGTAATTACCGATAACCATCACCAATTGTCAACGACCATAACAATTTACTATTTTTATATATTTTTCTCATATTTAACAATAAAGTTTAAAAATATAAAATTTTTATAAGTTTAAATAAGTTTATTGTTGTCTCCTTTTATATTTCGATGATTCCAAAACTTTGTTTAATTAAGTCTATATTTATTAAATATGTGAGAATAATACAAATATATATAATATATTGACATTCAATTTATATATTTGTTTTATTTCCAAATTTATGGGTTTAACTTGAATATTTCACTCATATTATATCTTAATTGTGTTTAAATAAAGTGACATATATTCACTGCCCTGACTTTCAATGTCACCTCCCTGACTTTCAAAGTCATTGTCGTGACTCTCAAAGTCACCGTCTTGAATTTTTCACAGAAACGAATTGAATTTTCATTAAGTAAAGTTCACTGCCCTGACTCTCGAGTTCACCGCCTTTGACTTTCAAGTTCACCACCCTAACTTTCAAGTTCACCGCCCTGACTCTCAAAGTCACCGCCCTGACTTTTACACAGAAGCAAAATGAACTGGCATTAAGGAAAAGTTCACTGCCTTGACAATCAATGTCACCGCCGTGAATGTGTCACATCAGACAAAAAATATAGCCGTTATAAGTTGTCTCAAACTGTTTCAAAGCACAACAGTCATATTTTGGAGCTAGAATTAAAGACATATAAATATATGAAGACTCCAAATGAAGAGGAAGATATTCCAAATGATTAAAAGCGCTATCCATGCTTGAAATTCAATAATCATCTTTTACTCCATTCAAGAACACACTTACTCTTTAATTTACATCTTTTGTGTTTATTGTTGTTAAAAGCTATAAGCTTAATTTCTATCTTATAAGAGTTTTACTTGTTAGTCATTGAGTCACTTAAAACCTCAAACATTATTTGAAATCTCTTGAAATGGGAAAAATCCCAAATAACTATTGTATTGGGCGAAATCCCAATTCAACTATTGTAAAGTTTTGGGCGCTATCTCGGATTACTAGTAGAACCCTAAATCGGTGTGATTTAGGAGAAGTGGATGTAGGAGAAGAGATTGATTCCGAACCATTATAAAATTGGCTAAGTTTTCTTATTCTTCTCTCTATTCATTTTATCATTATTGAATTTATTTTAATTGATTCACATATTGTATTTAGGGTGATTAATTGCATTAGAAAATTTAAATTCCTATTCACCCCCCTCTAGGAACTGTCATATTTAGGCTAACATTTATAATCTTATAAATTGAATTTTTTAATATTTTTAACTAACTTTTAATATTGTAATCAAATAACACAAAATTGATTATTTGGAAAATATTTTTTAGAAGATATTTTTTAAAAACAAGTTAATTTTCTTGAAACAAACAGAATCTAAAAGTACTAATTTTAAAATAATATATAAATTTTAATTAGACTATAAATACAAAAATTAAAAAATTTCACCTAAATCACCAAGGTTGTGCACACACAAAGAATGAACAGTTGTTAAGGATGGTAACAGGGCGGGGTGGGACCGGAGGAACCATCCCCCATCCCCACCCCTACCTTAGTGGGGAATCTTTATTTTTGTCTCAACCTGACATACAAGGACAATTTAGTCCCTATGCCGCGGAGATTCATGTTCCCTATTTGAATTTGTATTGCTAAATTTATATATATTTATAAAATTCATAAATAATAGCTAAAAATAAGAATAAATTCATTTAAAAAATATTAATAAATTCAGATACATAAAGTATCAACCAAACATAATTAAAATTTAAATATCTTAATACTTAAAAGTTATATATATATATATAACTGGCATATAGAAATTAAATAAAAAAAATATTCGAAGTGTATTTCTTTCGTTATTTTGCGCAATATTATGGTTTTTTTTATTTGATATATATTGTAATACCCCGAATATTCATGTATGGACTTCTCATTAAATATATAAATGAATTTCAAGTGTATGTCATGTGTATGGATGATTGTGGATTAAATTCCTTGTGAAATGAAAGTTAAATTGTAAAGTGGAGTTACAGGGCATAAGTCGCGCCCACGATGATGATGTTACGACCGCGACATTGCTTTCGCATCCAAAGTTGAGACCGCAACTCAAACTGCGAACCTCTCTGTCTGATTTGGATACCAGAATGAACAGTCACGTGAACAATGCGTGGTAGCGACCGCAACAGGCATGTTGCGATCGCGATATGTAAATAGCTACCGCTACTTGCCTGTAGCGAGCACTATCGCCATCGAGGTCAGATTTGGAAATCGGGCTCTATAAAAGGATTTTAAAACCTAAATCATTTTCACCCGATTTTCTAAACTCTCTAAACACATTTTCTCTCAATAAACTCTTAATCTATTCATTCTAAGTTGAAGGGAACACATCTATTGCTCCTATAGGAAGATCTAGGGTTGTATAACCCATTCCTTCTCTTATCTAAGTCAAGCATTTAATTCAAGGTGAGTTAGGGTTTTGGGATTTCTTTATGATTCTTCTTCCTCATTGTTGTTAATCCATGTTTGGGGAGGAAATATGATTAGAAATCTTGTGTCTAGCATGTACATGGTGATTAATAGCATTAATTGATATATTTTCCACTATGTGGGTGTTTATGTGTTAATAACTCAACTTAGAAGAATTCATGAGGATCATGATGATTATGATGAATTAAAGTGATTGTGGATTTTCTTTAGAGAGTATAGAGATTCTTTTTGGCTAAGGTGAGTATTTAATATACTGTTATGCTTATACCTAAATTTTATGAATAATCCTATAAGCCTATGTATACTTATGTTATTCAATCTCTTGTGAAAGCCAAATGATTATCAATTATTGTGAACCATACTTCTAAATGATTAAGCTATATGTATGAAACCTAGCCAATTTGTTATTCATTATGATATATGTATATGAACCTTATGATGGAAATCCCCCAAACTGATGTGGGGCAAACATCAGACTTTGTGCACATTGTACCTACGGATAAGGTATAATATCCGAACCCTAACTAGGAAGGGTATCGATCCTAGTCATGGAGTCTGATCCACTTCATGTAGCATGTCCGTAAGGGGACCACTACTTAGAGTATGCTTGTAAGAAAGCCTCTAGTCATTTGACTCAAAGCATACCTGTAAGGAAGTTTTGCTTAATTATATGGAGCATGCTTGTAAGGAAGCATCTGTTTGATTTCTAAATAATTATATATCTATGACCATCAAATTAAATTGATATCCATTCATTATGTGATTCCATATGTTTATGTATTATGAAACCTAGCCTTGAATTATTCTTATGATATGATAACCCAAGTTAAAAGGTATAGTGGTATATTATCTACTCATTGTTTTATCTCATTAGTAATTCCATTTTTTCAAGAGATTAGAAGTTCATCGATTCGATTCTTCAGACATTCTTCCTTATAAATAACCAAGTGGATTAATGTAATTTATCCTTGATTATTTTGTATTGAAGTACATTCAAGATGCTCTATGTATGTGTAAGGGAAAGATATTATTTTGACCTTATTAGCATTATAGAATGGTTAATTTTATGTATTAATTATGTGATATAAAATGATATGAGTAAGAAAATGTGTTGTTACGAGAATACATATGTATGTATGGATATGTATGTTTAGATTAAGATATTGGGTATAAGTTATATGTTTAACTGTAATGATGTCGTATGTAGAAATTATGTTATGGGTTCTACGAGTGGTCGGTGATTTTATGCCTACCCATGCCCTAGGATCATTGCACCGCCCGAAGTGGGGTGTGACATATATATATATATTATAATTTCATTATTTTTATTATTTTATATTTTTATTTATTTTATTTTTCTATTCTATTTTCCTTTTATAAATTCTATTCTAAAAGCCCTTTCATTATTAATAAAGGTAATAAATGAAACTTTTTGTTAAGTATTTTTTATTCTTCTTTTCCTGACTATTATATATAATTATTATAATTTCATTATTTTTATTATTTTATATTTTTATTTATTTTATTTTTCTATTCTATTTTCCTTTTATAAATTCTATTCTAAAAGCCCTTTCATTATTAATAAAGATAATAAACGAAACTTTTTGTTAAGTATTTTTTATTCTTCTTTTCCTGACTATCAAACCAAAAATACTATATCAGAATTCTGAATAATTTTATATATTTTAATTTTAATTTTTATATATATATATATATATATATATATATATATATATAATTAAGTAATATATTTTTTATATTAGAGATAATTAAGTAATTATAATATTGAGTATTTAGGGTGACGGTATGAAATTCTTACAGGGTGGAGAATACACTTCCTTTCTTTACTAAGGGGAAGAAATATTCTTCATTCTCCCTCCCATGAGGAGGGAAATTAAGAAAATCTCCGCTTGTTCGGAGTAAATTTTAATGGAGATCTAAGATTTTCTGTACCATTGTTATTCCTAGTGCTGCTACCGCCAAATAGTAGAGTCTCCTGATCCTATTTTTTGTTTTTTTTTTGGTAGATCTCCTGATCCTATTTCAATCAGAAGTTCATTGATAATTAATTAATTCGTCCACTACATATATACCATAGACTCTCTCTCTCTCTCTCTCCTATATAACCTATAAAATCAAACAAACCCACCGCACTCTCTTGAAATCACTCACCCACAGCAACTTCCACTTCTCCTAGGAACTCCTCTTCCTTCACTTCACCCACCATTCATCACACCTTATTTATAGGTTTTGATCCAATTTCTCCATTAGTTTTCTTCATCTTTTTTGTGGGTACTTTTTGTTTTTGTTTTTTTTGGTTTTCCTGGGTTTAGAGAAGTTGTGCTAATTGTGTTCTTTGATTTCTATATACTTATTTTGTAAAAATCTCAACTTTTTATTATTTTTTTTTCTGGGTTGGGTTTGATTGGTTGTTATGCGAATTGGGTTTTGTTTTTTTTCCATTAATTTGTTTGTTTTCTTTTGCATTTGACAGTTTTCTACCGGACTTCTCTTTAACTCGATAAGATATGGTATGTTTATAATGTTAACGATATATGAACTTTAATGCACATGATCAGTCACTAATCAATATGAAGAATGAAGGGTTCTTATAATTTTTTTATGGGTTTTTGATGGGCATTATGAGTTATGTAATTGTTTTGTATTGAATTCAAACTTGAAAAAGGTTAATGGGTTTTAAGCTATGAGTCTTCTAGTCATTGTATGAAAATTTGGAATTATGAGTCAAACAAAAACTTAAACATCATCTATGTTTTTAGATTTTTGAATCCTTAATTTGTTGCTAAAGTTCCTGGGTTTGTTTTCTATGAAATTTGCAGTAATCTAATTGCATACACTCATCTGATGATCGTTTGTTTTTGCAATTGCAGGATTACCTAATGCCCCGTGGTTCAACGTTTGAGCATAGTTATCGCTGTTACCCAGTCTCTTTCATCGATAAGGTTTGATACTTAATTGCTGAAATTGTTGTTACTAGTAATTTTCAATTTCTGGTGATGGATTTGTTGGAATTCATGCTTGTTTAACTATGTTTTTTCATTGCATATGTTTAATTGAAGAAGACATCTGTTAATCCTTAAGATTGTTCTGTAGTTCTTTTCATTGCATTGTCTAATTGAAGAAGACCTCTAATCTGCAAATTTTTTCTATAGTTCAGCATATTTTTCATTAATCCTCATGATTGTGTTAGCTTATTTTGTATCCCTTAGATATATCACTCTAAATTTGTTCTAACTCAATTGAATATTTGCAGGCACATCTTGAAAAGGGCGATAAAAGTAAGTTTATCTTCTAATTTATAAGTTCTATAATATTATCCATCTATATATCAAAAAATTACTTAGTTTTTCAATGGTTTGTAATTGATTAATTCTTGTTGGTTGCAGTTATTATGCCTCCCTCAGCCCTTGATCGCCTTGGTAAGCAAATAATTCTCTCTATTTCCCCTTTTCTTCGCTCCTCTTCTTTTATATTAATGTGTTTTAAAATGAAGTTTTTTTTTTTTTTCCTCTGTACTAATTGTAAATTTATGTTTGCTCTCTCTTCAGCTTCTTTGCACATTGACTACCCAATGCTATTTGAACTCCGAAATCTTTCTGTTGGGCGAGTTACACATTGTGGGGTTCTAGAATTCATTGCTGATGAGGGCCTAATATTCTTGCCCTATTGGGTATGCTTCTATTGTAATTCTGATATATGCTACTTGTTATTTTACTTGTTAGTCATCCATTTATTTTCTTTATGCTTTCAGATGATGGAAAACATGCTTCTCCAAGAGGGAGACATTGTCCAATTGAAAAATGCTAGTCTGGTTAAAGGAACTTATGTAAAGCTGCAGCCTCACACTAAGGACTTCTTAGATATCTCCAACCCCAAAGCAATGTTAGTCTATTTTTCATTTTCTTTTCTTTATGATAGTGGAAAAATTAAGAAATCTTTTCATGTTATATTTATTCCTCATTTAATGTTCGTTTGCAGCTTAGAGACTTCATTGAGGAACTACTCTTGTTTAACAACTGGTGATACAATAATGGTTGCTTATAACAATAAGAAGTATTACATTGACATAGTTGAAACAAAGCCATCCTCTGCGATCAGTATTATTGAAACAGACTGTGAGGTGGATTTTGCTCCGCCTCTTGACTATAAAGATCCTGAAAAGCCAGCGCCATCTCCTAAGTCAAACAAGACACCATGTGAAGGTTATATTTTGAGTTTTCTGTTAAAAGTTTGTCAAATTTATAATTTTCATCTATTTTTGAGTATTTTATAATAAGTGAACCCTTTAAAATAATTGTTGTTTATCTTCGTTATTCAGTTGAAGAAGAGCCAGCCAAAAAGATACCAAAGTTCAGTCCATTTACTGGTGCAGCAAGACGCTTGGATGGCAAACTATCAGCACAATCAGATGCACCAGCTATCGATCCAGTGCTGAAACAACACCAACCTGAGGCTGGGAAAGATAATAGTGGGTCCAAGCCATCAAACTCTGCATCTCGTTCACACCCTGGAAAGCTTGTCTTCGGTTCAAATGTAAACCAATCCCAAAATGAAACACCAAAGGTATGTCTAACTTTGTTTGCGGTGGTGTAAGATGCACCCCCCCATTTTTCTACTTTGCGATGCATCACCCAGAATGGACCATTTTTAAATTGACCAACATTGGTTTTTTAATCTGTAGACCCCCCTAAAGAAGAGCAGTCAGGAAGCAACTCAGAAGGTGGAAGAACCCAAGTTTCAAGCATTCACAGGGAAGAAGTATTCTCTGAAAGGTTGAAGTTGATTGAACTTCTTTGTCATTCATCGATTTTTGAGATAGGAGTTAGATTCAACTATGGTTATTTTGTGAAGGGTCTCCATGCTTTTTATTGCTATGTAACTATTTTTATGAACCCAAAAGGGGATAGTTCAGAGAAGAGTACATATAAAATTGTTCTTGAGTATATGGCAATTGGCTATCAATTATTATATTTTAGACTGTTCTTTGCATCATAGAAACAGCTGGCTTCATGGCCGACTGTATTACATTCTTTTATAAATTTGAGTAGTATTTTAAATCTCCGAGTCTAAACTTATTTTTACCCCAAATTGAGTTCCTGACCCATTTAACTAAGAACTATTTAATAGATAAAAAAGTTTATTTTGGTCTGATTATAATGAACAATGAGTAATGAATTGAAGATTTAAAATATAAAATAAAATTAAAAAAATAAGCATTTAAGCTTAAAATTATTTATTCAACTCAACTTAATCCAAGCATATAGACTGAACCCGAAAGTTTCAAACCGAACAAGTCAGATTTTGGGCTTGCTCAGGCAAACCTATCAACCCTACATTTCTTTCATGAAGTTAAAGCCTTATTACCAAGAAATTTTAAATGGATTATACAATACAAAAATGCAGGTCTATCAATATTCCAAGGATAATGAAGTTCCATATTTCCATAAGATAACTCAGCAGGAAGGCCAAACCCTGCTACAGGGTTAATACATGTATTTAAATAGGGAAAGAAAGAGCAACAACAGATGCTCATAAGGCCCAACTGTTACAAAGATTTTAGAAAGAAAAAGAAACAAAAGACTTCTGTTTTCTTGGATAATTAGTGAGTGATAAAGAAGATAGTTACTTCATAATGTGACAACATTTAAAGTGAATTAGAAAAGATGATAGTCACTTATAAACTATGCTTCCACTGATGTCTCAATAGCAACCTTCCCTGAATACCTGGCACCTTCAGACTTCTCAGTAGCTTCCCAAAGCTCTGGTAGTGCTTCCTTGATATTGTGGATGCTCTCTAGAGCATAGTCGACACCTTCAGTTCGATGAGAAGTGCCTACCTGCACTCATATCATGAAAATTGCTTGTCAATGCAACATTCTTGAGGCCAGATATGAAAGAACTGAGGGAAAAACAAATTTGTTGATTATTTGAAATCAATTAGCTTACCCAAACAGTGTTGAGACCCAATCGTTTCCCGGTCTGTATATTACGGATGCTGTCATCAAAGAACAACTGTAAAGCAAGAAATTACAATGTCAATGAAAGATATAAAAGAGACTATACCTAAGTACACAAGGACAATGAAATTACTTGAGAATAGTTCTTGTAAAATGGAGATCAAAATCAGAATGAACCCACATAAATTTTGAAAACAATATGATATGCAAATGTTGTAGAACTATAAGTTCAAACAAGTTATATGGCATTTGTCTGCAATTGAAAGCACACCATTGATTGTATTAATACAAATTATAATTATCTCACCGTTCTTTGAGGGTTGATACTCGCAATCTTGAAGACCTGCTCAAATGCTCCTTCAAATGGTTTGCAGACAACGGATGACCTTGGAAGTGCAATACCAGTATTAGGAGCAGCACTATATTCATTAATGTCAAAGACTCCGTTTTCTTCGTCAACAACAGGATCATTGCCTTTGTTAGTGTTATTCAAGGTCTCAAAGCATATGATCCCTTCAAAGCAATCCTCTAATCCAAGTCTATTGAGGACTCTACCAGCATGATTCTTATCTGCATTGGTGAAGATCTTTACAAAAAGGTGGAAACATTATCATGATTAGAAAACTTGAAGTTGGTGGCAAACCACAGAGACCATAAGTACATATATAGCAAGGAATAAGAACTTACAACTTTTCGGGCAGGAACGCTGTGTAAAAGATTTCTAAGAACAGGGTCAGGTTTTAGGATATCATAGGGCAATCTTTCGTGAACAAAACTACATGATAGACAAAAGATCAGAACAAATGCATTTGACAAAATCACACAAAATGATACAAATAGACATGAAGAACTAATCATTTACCTATGGAAGTCGTCATAGTCAAATCTATACCCAACAGCCTGGAGATAAGAAAATCCACAAGAACAGAAGACTTTTTAATCAAAACATTCTAAAATGAAGCATACACAGAAGACAATCCACAATAAGTTTCTTCAAACCGTACCCTGAGACCAGCCAATGTTGTCCCATAGTACTTGTACAAGGAAATACACAATTCTGAGACTTTACTATCCTCAATGCCTAGCTTTTGAATCATGTACTCTAAAAAACAAAAAATTCAAATATGAATTGCACCATCCAATAAATTCAAAACAAAATAACAAGTTCCATTTGGATAGATGTGCATTAGAAATGAAGGTTGATTTGGATAAATATTTCAAGTGAAAAATCATAAAACTCCAATGTTTCCCCTCCATTTCTAATTCTCATTCTCATCTATCCAAAATGGAATCTCAGGCAATTACCAAATCCAATTACATACCTTCAATATTCTTGGTAACATGTTGAGACAAACCAGAACTCAAAGGATAAAGGGTGTCATCTAAATCTGAAAATTAAATTATAAAACATACCCATTATCACATTAAACTCTAAAAACCATATCAAATGACTTCCAAATAACAATAATGACAAAAATCAAAGATTCATAAAAAGCATATAAAAACTTACCAAATAGGAGACACTCATACTTCTCCAAAGCCCGTGGTTGTTCGCCTTTATACTCCATTTTTCTTTATTAAACTCCAAACTACCCAAAATCAAGAATCTATCACCAAAAGTGAGAAATTGAACCAAGTGCTTAAAAAAAATTTGTCTTGAAAACCCCACTTGAAATTGCAGATCAAACTTATAAAAATCTCTGAAAAATGTCACATTCAAGCAACATTACAACAAAAAAAAAAACAAAAATGTAATCAAGAAAATGAAACTCAAGTACTAAAAACCAAATGAGAGCCAAAAAAAATGGGAAAAAAAAGAAAAGAAAGAAGGAAACAGAGAGAAAAAGAATTGAAAATGCTGGGATAAAGAATGGAACTTTACCAGAAAAAATCGCAGAATCGCAAGAAATTGAAGAAAATGCGAGAGAAAGGGAAAAGAAATGTGTATTTGGGTCTCTCTTTATATAGAGAGAACAGAAAAGCCATGGAGGGTAGGGGTTGAGGAGACTTGAAAATAAAAACTAGGACAACGCTTGATGTAAGTTGTATAAAAAAAAAAAAAAAAAAAAGATAAATTAATATAATATTAACACATCATACATAAATAATAATAATAATTATTTTCATTTTTTTTAAGAAATAGTTATTTTTATTTTATATAATAAATTGTGTAATAAAATTACATAATTATTTTTAGAATAATATTAAATAATGCAAGTTGAGTTAAAAAAATTTTGATGCAAATTAATATAATTTAAACACATTATTTACTAATAAATAAATAAATAATAATTACTCTTATTTTACATAATAAATTATATTAATAAATTACATAATTTCTCTAACTGCGTTAGAAGTTATTACGTAATTTGAAATTATTTTTATTTTTATTGTGTCAAATTTTTCTAATTTAGTATCATTTTAAAAATTATTTAATTTAATTTAAAAATTTAATTTCCTTCAATTTTGATTGGACACGAAATCTAGAAGATACAGAAATGTGAGAGACCGTTGACTTTCCTTCAATCACACGTATCAGAGTTTGACACGTCTCAATCTTAGTAAAGACTTTTCTCTGTCTTATTCAAGTCATCAATTGAAACTTGAAAGGATGGTTAAAAGTTCATTTATTGACACGTGTTGGTTTTACAATTTAAGTGCATAAATTGGTGTAGGAGATTTTGCCACGTATTTGGTGGATGCTTTTTTTTTTAGAACAATATTTGGTGGATGCTTATAATTTTAAAAAAGTGCTTTTTCTGTTTTTAAAAGGGAAGTTTTTATTTTATTTAATTAAGGCTTAATCACATAGAAAAAAAACTTTATTTTTTTTTATTTTTTTATGTTTTTATAATTTTATCACATATTTTAAAATTTAACCATTTTAATAATGACTTATTAATTTATTGTGATATCTTATATTTTCAAATCCGATTCGATTTTAAAATTGATGAAAACAAAAAGTCAGAGGTAAAAAATTCATCCAGAATTAGACCGGAGTCGAATAAAATTTTTAAATAATATCATATATTTATTATTTATATGTTAAAAATAAATATAATATACTTATAATTAAAATTAACGAACTTTATCAGAATAACTAATGAAAGTTATTTAGAAGTAACTGTTAGAAAATTGTGACAAATTACACTACTAAAAATTATCGGATTAATGATTAAATTTAGCGACCACCAATTTTTAATGGCTAATTAGCTACAAATTCAAGACTAAATAGCGATTAAAAGTAAGAGATAGGTAAAATGTTGAAAGTTAGCGACCCATTAGCGACTAAATAGTTACTAGAATTACTGCCAAAAAAGGCAGGGCAATTAGCTACTAAAGATTAGTCGCTAGTTACTCGTTAACTAGCGATCACAAAATATCTAATCACTAATATGAGACTGGTAAAAGAAGAGAAAAATAAATATGATGGTGGGAAATGGTTCAACGACTATATGTAATCGCTAATTGGCGACTATTATTAGCGACTACATGTATTCGTTAAACGTCACTTAAGCAAATGACAGTCAATATAGTCGTTTTAAGTTTTAGAGATTACATTAGCGACTACAGCATGCAGTCGCTAATTTTTTAGGTTAAAAGACACATCTACTTCCTTTCCTTTTCGTTTTTTCTCTCTCTAAACCCCTTTGCAGTGCTACTGGTCCCCCCTCCCCAATTTTCCCTACTCGTTCCTTCGCCGCTACTGGTGTTTCACTCTGATTCTCCGCCGCTAGTAGTTTGATTTTACTTCTCCGCCGGATTTGGGTTCTTCTCTCTCTGTCTGTTCTCTGTTCATCTCCTCAGGTAAATTTTAATTATTTTTTTGTTTTTATTTTTGTATTTTTAGTTTTTATTTTCATATTGTATAATTTTTTATTGTATATTGTTGTGTTAGATTATTGTTTAAATTTTTATTGTATATTTTTTTTTGTTAGATTATATTAGGTAAATTTTTTATATATAAATTATATATTAGGAAAATAATAAAAATAGTATATTAGGTAATTTTTTGATACATAATTTATATATTTTTTTGTTATATAATTTATTTATTTTTTGATATATATTGTGGAAAATAATGAATTAAGTAAATTTTGGTTTCTGGGTTTAAATTAATTAGCTTATTAGAAATGAATTTTAGTTAAAAAAATTTAGTGAAAATAATAAATAATAAATTATCAATTTTAGGTAAATTTTAGTTTTACTTTAATAAAATGAATATATAACAATTTTAAAATATTTATATTAATTAGTTTAATTAGTATAAATTAATAAAATTATATAAGATAATAAGTAATATAAAAACTTAAATTATTAGATAAATTTTAGTTTTACTTTAATAAAATGAATATATAACAATTTTACAATATTTATATTAATTAGTATAAATTAATAAAATTATATAAGATAATAAATAATATAAAAACTTAAATTATTAGATAAATTTAAGTTCTAGATTAATAAAATTAATATATAAA